>JAZGTJ010000601.1:0-93677 GCA_036877575.1 Botia almorhae | reverse complement strand
GGGGGGGCCCAGCTTGCAAAAGGTTGAGAACCCCTGCTCTGGCAGATGGCCATATAAGATTTTCATGTCTTTTTTATTGAAGTCTGTGTGTGTGTGTGTGTGTTATGTATGTATATATGTATGTATGTGTGTTTCTATATATACATATATATGTGTGTGTGTGTGTGTGTATGTATGTGTATAATGTCTGTGTGTGTGTGTGTGTGTGTGTGTGTGTAATATATATATATATATATATATAAGTTTAACTACACTATATAACCTGGACTGTATTAACAGTCACACAGAAGAGTCTGAAGTATTTTGAAATCACTGCTGATATATAATATTTGATTTTACTATTGATGACACTTGATTATGTTGGTTGTTTAGTGTCACCTCCCACACCTGAACCGTACCACCTCTCCCACATATGACAAATGACTGTTAGGTGAAGCGCCTTGTCAGTACGCCTTTAAATGAACCTTATTTCCACAGGATTGCCCTTTGGCCTGGGTGAACACAATGGTGTTCGACTACAAGGACCAGCTGAAGACTGGGGAATTTTCTTTGTCCACTTGGCCCTCTGTTCCAGGTACATGTATACACTGAAACCTTTACCAAACAGTAGCTCATGCTATTTAAAGCTGCTTCTTATTTTGTGGCATGTTAATGCTAAGATATTTTAAAGATCCTGCAGTATACAAATCCTCGCTTCGCTTATTTCGAATTTCTGGTCATTTAAATACAAATAACGGGTTTCTCCCGTCCCTTTATTTTCAGATGACAAGGGTGACCTGTTGAATCCTATGGGTACTGTGGAGAAAAATCCAAACATTGACAGCACTGCTGGTCTCCTGATTCGCTTTCCCAACATTAGGCCACACCCCCTGTATTATCCACCAATCGAAAAGGTGCTTTTTGTGGTTTCACATAATGCTTCTCGTAATGTCTTATGCAATGTATTTATGTTTCTTAAAATGGTCTGTGGTCGATATCTCGTTTATATGCTCACAATGCAGTTATGTTCTTATTGTTTTCAGCTAAATGAACTTAGCCTTAACGGTGAAAAAGTTGTTGCTACAAAAGAAGAGGTAAGAAAAAACGTTTGACAAGAGGAGAAACATGCAGTATGATAATTATAATTAGAGGAGGAGTTGTGATTTATAAGCAATTATAGTGTTTCGTATATTGGTTTAGATCATTACAGCTGAACTTGCTAAAGCAGCTTGTAATTCTGTCTTCTTTCAACTCAGCACATAAAACTGAGAGAGATAGTAGACAATAAAAACTACACAGAGTTTTTTGAGGACGAGAAGGAGCTATTGTGGAAGTTACGAGCGGAAGTGAGGCTGCGCTACCCGGAGAGCCTCCCCAAACTTCTGCTTATCACTAAGTGGAATAAACATGAAGACGTGGCTCAGGTAAGACCTGAAGGATGGGACTGCATTTGTTCCTCACAGAAGATGTGTGACGTTTGAGTCAAATGTACAACGTTAGTTATTGACACATTGTTTTGTTTGCTTTAAGGCCCGTTCTCACTAACAACAGCCATATTAACGTCCACACCAGCGGATGATACTGTTGTGTTTATTTTAAGCTTGCTGCAGTTTAACAGTCAAAAAGATGATGTTTCACAAAGAAACCAAAGCAAAGCTGGAAAGCTTTGAAAAGGGGGTGAAATAGTGCCCAGCTAACAGGGAACATTCCCAGAATGTTGGCTAATGTTCTCTGAAAGTTTTCTTAAACATTCATGCAGTTACTTTCATGCAGAACGTTATTTATATATATGTAAATCAAAAACATAAGAATTTAACAATTTAAGGAATGTTTCAAAAACATTACGTAATTAAAAAAGTTTGAAAAACATTCTTATAAGCAAGTAGTAATGTTAATACAACTTGACACTGCCTTTTAATATCCACGATCCCTTTAAATTCCAGTGGATTTTGATTGGTAAATGTTTTATTATCGATCAGCTGAAAAAACACTGAAAGTAAAAAGTACTGAAAGTAATTCCAACAATTTCATTCCTCTGTATCATTACCGTTATAGTTGTGGTGTGGATTACTTTTTTAAATTTAGAAAAACGTTAGTCACCATTATTGTTATTGTTATTGTTGCGAACGGGCCTTTAGTTGAGACTTTTAAAAAGCGGGAAACTGCGGTGTGCTCCCTCTCAATGCAGTGATTGTTTTTATCAGATTGTTTGTTTGTTACGGAAATGGCCAGATCTTCCTACTCTGCACGCATTAGAGCTTCTGGACTACAGCTTCCCTGACCCTCATGTGCGTTCCTTCACCATCCGCTGCCTCAGGAAGTTGCGGTGGGTGACACAGTCTCTCTGATCAACACCTGCTATTTCATCTCTGCTCTCATGAGCTATTTAAAAACAACTGTGGGGTTTGTGTGTGCACAGACAATGTCGAAATCCGAGGTGTTGTTTAGTGGCTACAAGAAACATATTCATACTGCTTTGAAATAGGTGGAAGTCAAATGCCTGGAGGAATTTGTATGCTAAGTGTCGAAGTTAGTTAAAAATCGAAGCACAAGTGTTATGCCATCACGCTACGTGATTTTGTTGTGCTTAGAACGGCGGTTCTCTGCCTTTTTGGCTTAAAGGCCTTCACAACACTATTCCAGTCACAATTTATATCCAAGAAAATATTCTAGAACCTGGCATAACTACAAATTTGTATATTGGTAAAAAATAATCAAACACTTAGAAATTTCTTGATTTTTAATTCCTTTAGCGTATTTTAATATTTGTTTTGTTTATTATTTTAATCTTAAGTCACCTTGAGGCGCCTCTGGAATATTGTCGAAGCCCCTGTTGGGCCTAGAGGAGGAAGCGCATGAAATGAAATGTACAAATTGTGTTTCTTTTTCTCAACAGTGACGACGAGCTCTTTCAGTACCTCCTGCAACTGGTGCAGGTTCTGAAGTACGAATCTTACCTCGATTGTGACTTGACCAGTTTCCTGCTGGAAAGAGCGCTGGCCAACAAGAAAATAGGTCACTTTTTATTCTGGCACCTCAGGTAAATTATAGCTCTGCAACATCGCAGAGATCAACAGTGATTGTGCGCTTTTGTATGTTTTGAGCGTCATTTAATGTTTGGTTATTGTGTTCTCTGAAGGTCAGAAATGCACGTGCCCTCTGTCAGCTTGAGATTTGGACTCATTCTGGAAGCATACTGTCGTGGAAGCATCTACCACATTAAGAGCTTGTTGAAACAGGTTTGTTGCACTTTTTCCAGTTGGAACAAATTCCTTTTCATAGCATATAGAACAACAAGATATCTGCTAGCAGCTACGTGCTGCTAGTCAGCGATGATGAACGATACACACACGCTGAACTTTAGTCGAGTGGTGAAATGAGTAAACGCTGGACGAGGAGTCGCACTGCTTGCTTGTTTACCTGCTTTAGCAACAATCCTCTAGCATTACCCACAATTCTCCTAGTGCAAACTAATGCCGTTGGTTGAGCTGGTGCGCCATCATCTATCGGATCATTGTTTTTATAGCGCCACAGTTTTCGAAAAAAATCAATGTATCAATGGCTTACTAGTTTTTTTATGCATGTTAAACTCAGATAGAAGAGAGAATAAAAACAAAGAAAAATATATTTGACTCATTGTGCCTTAAGCTCTTAATTTTATATACTGTGTGTGCGTTTATATATATGAGAGAGAAAGAGAGTGTTTTAATAGGTTCTTTATATTTTTCTATAGCGTGAGTCTGTTGTATTTGGAGGGGTGTACTGGAAGCTTTATTAACCAATGAAAATTATTTGTTTGTGTAAGCAAGCTAGCAAGAAAAGTTTGTTCTGATTCCAATATAAGTACTGTTCTTGACACTAAACTACAAGACTTTGACTGAATGCATTTGTATTGGGTGTCTTGTGTCCTGATATGAGCTTTTTAGGCTTCTTATTCGTGTATCTTAAAAGTTAGCATTCGACTTTTTCTAGTAGTTGTCATTTCGCTTCATAACATTTCTTAGAAGTTGCTTTCATCTTTTTAAGTTGCATGTGCATGTGCAACTTTTCAAATATTGTGGGATGCATTTGCTCTGTGGTGCTGAGATGCATTTCCTTATAGCAGCTGTTCCACAATGATTGTGATCTGAACTCACTTTTATTTCAGTGATAAAGAGGAAGCGCTTCATTTCTTCAATATTAAAATAAATTCTGCTATCCTGGTGTAATATAAGCGATTTGTAAGTTGGTTCCTCTGTAGAGCGTAAACACTGTGGCACTATCAACAAATGCTTTGTTTGTTTGAGCATTCCAGCCCCACCAACACAGCGACATTAGCTTATCCACTGGAAGCGGGGCTATGGCTGTTTTTTGGAGGGGGGTATTCAGGAAACCAGCTTGAAATCAGTCTCTTTTTTTTATTTCATTTGGTGACACTAGTGGAGCAGAAATTACACACGCCATCTTTAAAAATAGCCGGTTTACAGTAAGAGGAACTGTGGTTTGTTGCTCAAGGTTTGCAGCTGCAACAGTTAATAGTGGCATATTAAATGTTGACTATCACAACCGTTTTTAGCCTTTTGGTGTAAACGACTAATGCTTTTAACTCAGTAACCATCAAAGCAGAGAAATGAATGCGTTTGTGTATACCTGTGGGTATGTGCGGCGTATTGATTTGCACATATATAAACGTACTTCTCCGTTTTCTGTGCTATAGAACGAGGCTCTGAATAAGATGAAGGCTCTGAATGACTTTGTGAAGTCTGGCAGTCAGAAGGCAACCAGGATACAGACTACAGAGGACATGAAAGTGTGCATTAAGCAAGACACATACATGGAAGCGCTCTCCGATGTTGTGTCGCCTCTTAACCCGAGCATCCAACTGTGTGAAATCTGGTACTGTTTACATGTCACTCTCCTTCATCATGTTGCATGCTGGAAAATATACGATTGTAAAATGTTTATTACAAGACCCCTGGAAATACATTTATGTAACACTTAACAGTTAACAACTTTCCAGTTGACCACATTTATTGAGATACGGTAATTTTGTTATATTATAAAGTAAAAAATTTGTCGACTTATTTACTTATGAGTGAAGTGACGTGAAGGCCAAGTATGGTGACCCATAATCGAAATTTGTCCTCTGCATTTAACGCATCCACACACATCCACACACACACACACTGGAGTATAGAGTTGAAACGCACACGCTGCAAACTGTGAACACACACCCAGAGCTGTAGACAGCACTGCGACACCCGGGCAGTTGGGGGTGAGATGCATTGCTCAGAGGCGCCTCTGTTATTTTCTGCTGCCACTGCGTATCAAACTAGCGACCTTCTGCTTACATGTCCGACTCTTAACTAGTAGGCCACAACTTATAATATTATTAATATTAATAATAATAAATGGCAAATATCCAGAAAGAAATGTGTGCAATAAATAATATAATAAAGTTCATTTATTGAAAAAAGTTCATTTATTCACAAATTGAAAAACAATAACAAAAATACAGGAATAATAACAATAATAAACAATACATAAAAGCGATACGGGGGGTGAGTTAGAAAGACATTTTAAAGCTGTTGCATCAGATTTCGGTTAGTTTGCTAAAAACTAACCGATATTTTAGCAATTTAGTATTGCTAAAATATCTGAATGTGCGATCAGTGCCTCTAATATTGTATGATAAAGCACCACAGAGATAAACTGAAGAATTGTGCAAAACACTCCTAAGAACGCACCAAGATTTGAAGGATTAAAACTGCTTGCATTGTGCATACATTGCATACAAGTCACAAACAAACAACTTGTAGATAAAGAAGAGACTGTTGTGCAAGTGTTTGTGTGGGTGTGTGTTTGCTGCTCTTGCCTCATGTCTGATCTTCTGGGCTTCAGCGCAGACAAATGCAAGTTCATGGATTCCAAGATGAAACCGCTGTGGCTGATGTACAAAAACAGATATGACACCGTGGGCCTTATCTTCAAGAATGGAGATGGTATGAAGACACATTTGTGTTCCTTTCATTATCATCTGTGCACATGTAATACAGAATTATTATTTGGACTTTGTAAATGTGCCTTCTGTGGTTTTCAGATCTGAGACAGGACATGCTCACCCTCCAAATGATTCAGCTGATGGACGTTTTGTGGAAGACAGAAGGTCTTGACCTCAGGTTTGTTTTGTGGACTTCGTTCTGCAGAGCTGCTGCATCAAATGGAAAGTGAAACATTTAACCACAAATGCAATTTAAGAACCATTTCAAGAAAATTAGACTAAAACGCTTGTTATCGTTGATTATGGAAACGGAGGGGTGCCGGATAATCTAATTTTAAAAAATCAATAATTTTTCTTGTCTCCTGTTTGTTTGTCTGTATGTTTGTTTGACTGTCTTTTTATTTTGGTTTGTTTGTCTTGTCTGTTCATTTTTTTGTTTGTTTGTTTGCCAGGATGCTTCCGTACGGATGCCTGTCGACCGGGAATAAGACAGGTCTCATAGAAGTGGTGAAGAACTCGGACACTATCGCCAACATCCAGAGAAACAACAGCAACAGTGCAGCGACTGCGGCCTTTAACAAAGACGCCCTTCTCAACTGGCTGAAGTCCAAGAACCCAGGGTGAGCATTACACCCTCCTCCCCAAACACAGGCCTGGCCGCAGCCCATGCGGTAAACATGCGGCGGGCAGGCGTGTTGTAGTCGCCTACGGTAGTGTAAGCTGTGCATGTTGTTTTCTATTTTTCACAAACCTCACTCAGAGTTCAGCCTCTCTCTGCTCATTTGACCTATTAATGTGTCTGAAACTGTCGCAGCGCCACTATAGTGTAACATCAAATGCACTTTGGTTGCAAACGGTGCAGTCGTGGGGTAAGTTTACTCCGCATGCTGCAGTGGTTGCAGTTACGTTTTTATCGGCAGGTGTTTTCCACCAAAGTGGCTTAAAGTGCAAATCGTGTTTGTGTTGATACATTTAGCAGACAGCTAAAGATACAAGTTGAGTTACGATAAAACCACAAAGTGTTGCATGCATTGTGTAACAATCTTCTTTTTCCAAGTAAAACATCTAGTAAGATCTGGTGAGAAAATTATGATGTCTTAATATGACCTTGTTCAGAACGAACTGGTTTAGAGAAGTCATAGTGGTGGCGCCTTTAATGCGCACTAACTAGTAAACAGTAGTGTACCTCAAAGTGTACGTTATTGACCTATCGTATAATGTTTGTGTTTATGTTTTAGCATGTTGGCAATTAACAGCCTCACTTCAGTGATTAACCAAGTTTACTCGGTTAACCAAAATGATGGTTATCTGTAAATAATGACATATGTATTTGTTCATGTATTTGGCACAAGCTTATTACAATATTATTGATGAACAATATTATCATCTTCTCATGTTTGAGATAAAGGAACAGTGGAGGTCAGGAGGTTAATGATGTTGGATTATATTGTTTTTAAAGGAATGTCCTGGGCTCAATACAATTTAGGCTGTATTGACAGCAATCAACAGCATGTCACACGTCGTCAATAGAGCTCAACTCGTATTGAACCAAATTCACCAATCACAGCCACCTGTCTCTCTCCTCCTGACTAATTCTAGTTCACTCTAGTTCAGAATACATGATTTGTGATACCAGTTGATGTAGTTACAGTTTCTACCAGCAGGGGCTGTCTGAGCAGCCGCACCTCCATCCTTTGCTATACAGGTTGTGCGGAACAAACCTTCCGCATTGCATTGGTTCAGGTGTTTTGTATGTGCATTAATACATAGATGCCTACAAAGGAGATCAATAAAGATGAGCATAACTGATAACTGTTCATCACATGTGCAGATTGATGTCTAAAAGTTCATTTATTTCTTCCCACTGACATTTTAAAATCCCACTGGGATTTTAAAATAGAACTAGATAGATTAGCCAATTACCTTGAAAGTCCATAGAAACATTGAATTAAATTATAAATCTTATGTATATTTTAATGTTATAATAATATAATAGAACAATATGTTCGACTGGAATGACTCAACTTACACCGTTTACTCGGTGGTCTTGATTTGTCAGACTATATTGAAACCATTTATTGTACAGCTTCTTGTGCAGTCCCAGTTAATGAGTTAAGCGGGTCAAACAGGAAGAATCGGGGTTAAAAATTACATATTCACCCACCAGATTAACATTCAATATCTCAGGTGGGTCAACAGACGGAAACCACTGTAAAAATCTTTAACACTATGAGAAAGGCAAGATTGTGTGACGTGTGACGTGTGTGTGTGTGTATTTGTGTGTGTGTTGCTTTGCAGACAGGAAGGTAGTGGGACTTTAGTGCTGGTGAAGAATTAAAATGTTACTCTTTCTGTTTATCTTATCAGGGATAAACTGGATCAGGCCATTGAGGAATTCACGCTCTCCTGCGCAGGCTACTGTGTAGCCACGTATGTTTTGGGAATAGGTGATCGGCATAGTGACAATATAATGATCAGAGAGACGGGTCAGGTAAGAGAAAAGGCAGTGAGCTGATTGGCCCACCAATATTAGTGTTGCGTAATCATGACAAACAGCACAAGATGTGTGACGATATTACACATAATGACACATTTGATTGTTGTCACTTCAATGTTATTTTGGAATTATTTTAAATACATTAATTACAGTATTGGAATCCTAAACTGTAGGTCAGCATATACAGCATCTGTGTAATCAAATAACCGGGATTTTTTCCGTATCGCTTGCAGTTATTCCATATAGATTTTGGGCACTTTTTGGGGAATTTCAAGAGCAAATTCGGGATCAACAGGGAACGTGTTCCTTTTATCCTGACGTACGACTTTGTCCATGTTATTCAGGAGGGACGGACCAACAACAGTGAGAAATTCGAACGGTTAGTGCATGTGTAAAAATAAAAAATAAAATAAAGCAGTAAAGAATTTTTACAGCACAGTTTCATATTAAATATGTTTGTGTGCATGTGTTTGCATATGTGTACAGGTTTCGGGAATGCTGTGAGCAGGCTTATAAGATCCTTTGTCGGAATGGAACTCTTTTTGTGAATCTTTTTGCCTTAATGAAAGCAGCCGGACTTCCGGAACTCAGTTCTTCCAAAGACATCCAGTATCTGAAGGTAAGAATCACCTATAGACTGCATCCTATAGAAGAAGAGAATGTATATAAGCTACACATGTAGTTTCTTTAAGATTAGCAATGATATAATGTACTCGCTGCTGAATTTGGGAGTGACAATCACATTTATGAAATGTGAAGAAATTATTCATTTAACACTTCATTGAACAAAATGCTGTTTTTTCTTGTCTAATTCACAATATGTTCAATGGTCATATGCCAACCTTTAATATGAATATGATATACCACATGCTGTATATTATGTATATACTGTATATTGCTGTATAATATGTATATACTGTATATAATGTATATTGCTGTATATAGTGTATATATACTGTATATTATGCATATATAGTGTATATGATATATGTTAAAGTGTGTAAATATATATTAAATTGTATGTATTATGATATCTCTCATAGGACTCTTTGGCCCTGGGCAAATCTGAAGACGAGGCACTGAAAAATTTTAAAGTCAAATTTAATGAAGCTCTTCGAGAGAGCTGGAAGACTAAGGTGAACTGGATGATGCACAGTTTTGCCAAAGATAACAGATAAACGGCCCTGCGGGACAGCCAATGAACTCCTTCGGATGCTGAGTTTTCTTTTAAACCAGTGCAGCTTTGAGCAGAATATATGTGACACTGCTGTACGTCATTCATTGTGTTCTAGTAGCTGAATGAGAATGTTTACATCTGCGATTTAATTGTAAATAATTCTACACGTTTGCTTTACTGGGACATTCAAACTTACGTTGTATTCGCAACACAACGCAAAACAATGCACTGGAATCCCGAATTACTAATTTAGCTGTTGCCATGCCACTAATTTAACTAGCATCACCGGTTTGTTTGTGTGTTACAGTGTCAGCACATAGAAAAGCTCAGAGCAAATATTCATATATTTATGATTTTCAACAGTACAGCATGACTAGCAACAAGTCGCTTTTGTTCAGGAAAATGGAAGCATGTTGTGTTTTCATATCGTTTACATTTGGTTCGTCATTTTTGTTTGTTTACATGAATGTTTCTGTAAATATTGTTTTTGCCTCACATACTTATATTTACGTTCCCTGAACAGCATTTTTGATCGTTTCAAATGATTTGTACGATAGGTAAATGGTTTATGGGGAAATCCTGTGTATAGTGGTGTACATGACGAGACATTTTCTATGGCAATGTAGAAATGAGCCTTATATATTTTGTATTTGTGAGTTATTCTGTGCCTTTGGGATGTGACACAAGCCATCTTAAAGAATTTGCGTTTGTTCGGTGAATGAGTGTACACCTTGTACTATTGTATGATATAAATCAGGGCAAAGTGGGGGAAAAAAAGTATTGTTGCTTTGTAGAAAATTGTGCGTTAATTGTGTGCCTATTTTTGAATATGGAGTACGTCTAAATAGTGTTTTTTCTTCCGGTTGTACTCTAAACAGTTATCAGAATGTATCACCGCGGTATTTACTGGCTGGAGTTCACTGCTGCCTGATTCATGAAGATATATCTGCTTTACTCTGTACAGATGAATGTTCAAATGTCCACTAGAATGTGAATTTTTAAAGAAGAGATTTAAAGCCTAATTCAGATCCATGTAATCTTTATATAAATGCAGCGCTATAAACGCCCATTGCATATCATTTTAATTTAAGTAACAACGGTGCAATGAAGAATACCTGTCACATGATGAATGAATTACAGTGTTTCTTTGAACATTTGTTTGATTTACTCTATTGGACTACTAACCGAGTAACTCGTGTTACGGTCTTTTCCAAACCATCATGATTTTGAGTTTGCTTGTGTCTCATGATCTTTAGCCATTTCGCATTGTAAAACTTCTGGATTTTGCTTTTCTGTATTGCATGTATTGTTTTTCCTTTGAAACATGACAACTGCTGTTTTGAGTTATGGAAGTGTGCTTTACATTGTTGTTTTTGCCATAAATTATTGATTCTGAAACTGATTGTTGGACTCCTTGTTTTGATGGATTGTTTTTTGGACAATTATTTGAGTTCATCATTGCAGAAAAGTAGAGTTTGAAGAGATCCATTTTCATTGAGACTAGCTGGAAAATGTACTCAAGTACTTAATTTATCAGTCATATAAATGTATCAAAATACACTCCATTCTCAGCCAAATTAGGTTGTGGCTTAAGGGGGGGCAGTCGTGGCCTAATGGTTAGTCAGACTTGTAACCCCAGGGTCGCAGGTTTGATTCCCAGCGCTGAAGTGTAGTGTGCTCTAGTTGTGTTGTGACACACTGGTCTGGGTTAAACACAGAGGTCACAACACAAGTATGGGTTCCCATGTCTTGACAAATATGTCACTTTCACTTCACTTCAAATAAGCCCGATCAGCTTTTAAATGTACAGTGAGAATGTAAAAGGGAGAAATAGGAACTCAATTACATAACCTTCTTTGTGTGATGAATGATAAACAATGTGTCCCCGTGTAAAGATACAGTGAGGCTGCTGGGAATCCCCAGGTCACAGATGGCCTTTATTAAAAGAGCAAATAATTCTGCTGTTAATCCGTTGATGGAAGTTAATTTGCATTTATGCGTTTGACAGACGCTTTTATCAAACGTGACTATGAAAGTTTATCGGTTTGTGGGAATACATTTCCTGGGAATCGAACCCACAGCCTTTGCACTGCTGGCGTAATGCTCCACCAGTTGAGCTACAGGAACGCCGTGTAGGTCTTTGAGGTGGTGGACGATCACTTTTAAATCCTGAGATCAAATTTTCTTACACGCACACCTGTATACCTTATTCTGAAGTACTCGCACTTATCATACAATGAAAAACAGTGTGACCTCACGGTACGTTTAGTGGTAGCACAGACATTATGCAGCTATGGGAAAAAGTACACGAGTGGTGAGGTTAATTCAGCACAAAAATTCTCCGGTTGCGGAACATCCTGCGTGTGCCGTTTTAAAATAGTTTTAGGAATAGTTCAGCGTTTCAAAACTGCTGACAGTCGAAGTTCAGTTACAGTATGTGAGCTGTGCTTTTCTAACCACTTGCTATTAACATGCTGGTTGATAGCCTGCAGTAGTCTTAATATATGACTGATATCAATAAAATGTTTAAACAAAGGTTTTGATTTATTTTTTTGAACACATTTTCTGTTGTTGTCAGGAACGTGTATATCTGTAAGCTCTCATACACATGGAATTCCAGCTCTGCTTTGTGCACTGCTGACATTATGAGCAGATCAATATAATAAGATGTAGCCAGCAAGTCTGGGTCACTGTCATGAGACAGTTTATGTCCAGGGAACTAAGTAACAAGTTACAAATCCTTTTATCTCAGCGCACTGAAGTTTTTACATGAATTTACATGGTTCCTAGTTTTGAAACATAAACATACAATATAATATAATGTAATGTAATTTATAATATATAATTTAATATAGTGTATTATATTAAAACATATAGTGTAGTATAGTATAGTATAATATTTACACATTGATTTCTAATATAATGTATCTCTTATATTGAATAAAATGCACTAAATTTGTATCGCGTATGATAGGGTGACAGCGCCCTCTGGTGGCGCTCCGGCAGGAACTGATTCGGCAGCAGCGCGTTTGCGCTTTTGACTCACTCCAGCGCTGCCGACTGTCGGGATGTGACCCCGGAACAGGACGCTTCTTTACACACAACACAGCTCTCAAATACAATCAAAACGACAGAATCCTGGACCAGGAGAGGTAAGACGTCAAACCGGAGCCGTTTGAAACAGCATATTGTGTTTAATAGCCCAAACGAGGCGAGAATAGCAGCGCCGGGGCTGTTTTTCTGCTGCTAGCGAGCTAATGTGTGTTTGTAAATGGGGAATGGTGGTGGGAAGTTCATTCATGGCTTTGTTACAGCTCGACTGTGCGCTTTGCCTATTAAAACACCTTCCGCATTAGATCCGGACCAACTTTTCTCTCTTAAACACTGGAGTGTTAAATAAAAGAGGGTCTGTTTTAATGACGGGCTGTGTTTTAAAGAGATATGAGATATGCATGCATGCGCTTAGTATAGGGAAGCGACAGTAAGAGTCAGTCCAGCCTGTCTGCTGTACCACATGCTTTATAATCGTATTCCTGTCGTTATTATCTCGTCTATATATTGATTTTGAGCTGTAGACCTTATGCTGTTTACCTTTTTTATTGTGTTTAGCCCATTTTTAGATCATGAATCTGCTTCTCGGAATGCGCAGATATGTTTGAATGCTTTCAAACCCTGTCGTGTTTGCTGGTTTAGGTTGATGTCCTTTTAACGCTAAAGTTGCAGTTTTTGTCAGTTTTTTATTTGCATTACCTTCATGCAGTTTATTGGCTTTGTTTTCTGAGGTCTGGTTCCTTTAGCATGTATTTATTGGGTCATATTTACTGGATTCCCGAGGTTATGAAAAATCTTGAAGTACTGTATCATGAAATGTTACCCTTGTGATTTTCAGACGTGGAAAACTCACGGGAATGAATCATATCTGGGAAAACCCCCTGAAATTTCTCTGATACAAATATATTTAATAATATAAAAGTGAAATCTCAGAGTATAACACAATATCATAAAATATTAGAACATAACATCATCATATCGTGTATGACATTTCATTTTTATTTATGAAATGAATCAGTTATGATATCTAATCGTTTAAAAAGATGTACAGATCAAAGCATTTGTAATAACTCTTTGAACAATAGGAGCATGACATTGGTATTCTCACCTGTCACAAAAGACAGTATTGTGGGTTTGTTATGCTCGGCTCCTATTACGTTCCTTACCGTAATGTTTTAAAAAATGTGGTCATTGTGGAAAACTGGGTAGTCATGGGATTTTATTGGTCTAAAGTTGTGAGAACCCTTGACTTGGTAAGTGCTGAAAGGAATCAAGAGTGACTAGTGCCACATTATAATGTCTTAGTGGTGATGACCAGCTATTTATAGTCTTTCCACACCCTGAACTCATTGTGAATACAGAAACCTCTGCACCTCCATCTGCCAGCGACCCACGCGGCTCACATTCTGCTGTGAGGCTGTCGTTTGCCTGCAGTGGCCACTTGAACTGTGCTAACAGGGCAGGACCAGCTACTTGTGAACTTGGAAGTGAATTTGTATTTTCTTCAGTCTTGACATTTCCCCCGAGGTTTCTGCCCTCTTCTGTGGCAGGATTCAAGGAGGAGGGGCAGGTGGGACTTGTGGACTGCTCAACCTCGGTGTCCCAATGGGAGATCATCAGCTGCCTTTGAGCTACGAGCTTAAGCACGGCTCAGACCTCCTGCCAAGCTTCAACAATTTTTTTGTAGGGGAGCCCAGCCCCCCGTGTCGCCCGGCACCCTTTCCACCCCCTCTCCTCTCTGTCTGTCAGACACTACACATGCTGCTTTTTGCCTTTAAGGGCTCCTTCTACATGATCAAGGCTGGGATCCAGACTCGCTGGCTGCAAGCGTAGCGTCTTTCTGTGGCAATTAGAGAAATTTCTCTCTGCTTGCTTAATTTTTCATTAGTCGGCTTCCGTGGACTTTGAAGATGAAACCTTGAGCTGGATCTGGCCCGTCACTTTATTAATGGTCTCGCTCATATAATCATTTCATTCTGTATAATTCATACCTCAGTTTGACTGGCGAAAGGTGTGGATTGTAGTTAGGAATTAAATATTCACCTTTGTTTGTCCAAGACAAACTAAACATGTAAATTCGCCCCATATTATGAGGACAGGCATGACTTTGTAGTTTGAAAGTATGTGTTTGTGCCTGTTTTGGTTTAGTATATTTTCCCAAACAGTATTTCTGTCAGAGGTGTCTTGTCATCATGCAGTGAAGCTGTGTCTTCAGCCGGCTTTGAAACCGTGATCCCAGAGGGACCTTCCTTCTGCAGTGGGTTTTGCATTGTGATTCATGACAGGCACTTTACTACGTGACAGCCATCTTGTGAAATACTTTGTACCCAACACAGCTATGAATAGAGATCTGATGTATTAACCAAATAACCCTTACAAAGCTACTGGTCTCATTTTGGAACTATTTTGAAACGTTTGTACCCCTTGTACATCCTGTTCCAATAGTAGCTGGAGTTAGTTGCATTGATTTACATCAACATCATGTAACCCATAATGTTTGTGGTCGTTTGAATTTGGTTTGTAGGTTTTGTACTTTAATAAGCCTGATTATGTTAATAAACAATTGAGCTACAATACTGGAAAGACCCCATAATGTTTTGTGCTAGAAGCCGTCTGTGTGGAGTGGTATTAACTTTCTGCATGGAAAGTGTAGAATTCGCAGGATTGCAGTGCTGGATCATGCTTCCTGTGTCGTGACCTAGTTATGACATATTCAAGCTGTCTCATCACTGTTGTTGTCGAATACAGTGACTGTTGTGTCCACACTGTAAATATGAAAGGCAAACTTTGTATAAGCTGTTGTTGCTTGTGTATTCCTTAGAAAATGTCATTTATGATCAAAATGATCACGAATTAGGAAGAGATTTACTAGAAAATTTGCTAGACTTTCTAGAAAAATTAGTATTTATTGCTATTTTACATGTATCATATATGGCCGCAGAGAGTAGTCGAGTTCAGGGGGACGCAGGTCAGATTAGAACCCGCACACCTAAACATGGCTCCTGCATGTGCTCTACATCTCCAGCTTGTGTATTTTGTGATTTGCTCACGTCTGTCTAGTCAGGTCATGGTAGGTGAGAACCCTAAAACACCAGTCTCACCAGTATCCTCTGTTGCCTAGCAATTTCCCATAGCTACAGCTGAAAAACAGAGTCATTTTTCATCGCTTTTATTTAGTGTTGGAATATTCATTAGTCATTCAGCCTCGCTGCTCGAGGAGGTTTAATGCTGCTGGGCAGATGTGCTGACAGGTTTACTCTGGCCATATGATTTGTTTTGGGGTTTGGTAGTTAGTCCCATCCCATAATTTCTCAAGGTTTTATCTGCCCACACAACCCAGCATCTTCTGTTTCCTACAGAGGTTTTCTGTAATCTGACCATACTGTGTGCCAAAGAAAGCTATTGTACCCATTTAGTCAGTACACACGCTGTTTGTGGATATGTTTAGATAATGCTCGTCTATATATGAAGCTAAGATGCGAATAAAACAGCTTGCAATTTGTTACTGTTGTAACAGCTTGTACGTGATAAAGCAGCTGAGCCTCAGTCTCCTTCCTTTAAACGCGGTGCTTGCACCCTGAGAAGCCCAGATTAAAATATTTGACTCAATCAGGATAAGTTCAGGTTTAACAAATCTGCAGACTTGTGAAGCCCACAGACAGACTCCAGAGTGCCTCTCAACTGCTAAATCACTAAACAACACTGGAATTAGTTGTAGTCGACTGAGGGATTTCAATACGAACTCCAAACTGTCTCATGGTAAAAACCTCGTAAAGGTTTCTCTCACTCCTGAGAGATCTGGCGTCATGTTAAAACCGACGCAGAAGCAAACAATTGAGGAATTAGTCTCGGCGAGCTGCTTATGAGGATTTGAGTGACTTGATGAATCTATTAATAGAAGCACTATCTGGTTTGTGGATCTTCTTGCATGGATCATGATCCATCTGTACATGGATAGCGGCAGCAGTCAGTCTTTTGTCTGCTGTGCTTCATGTAGGTGATGACGAACAGTTGTTTTTAAACACAGGCTGTGTATACACATTCACTCTATTGTCCACACAGGCTATTTGTATTACCTCTAGTTTAACTGTGTGCAAAGCAGTCAGGATCCACAGAGCGCAGGGTCGTGACTGGAAGAGCAGATAGGTGTTCTATATTTAGATATCTGCCCGAAGGACTGGACAAAGTCACATGATTTGATATTTCACTGTAAAAGCAGGTCAGGTCTAGAATGACATTTGATGACGATAAGAGCAGACGGATAAAATAACATTAAGTACTTGAGCAGTTTTTGACCAACCATGGTTTGCTGAAAACTGTGATGTTTTGGATGGGTATATTAATTAATTGTAGTAGTTCCTAGTCAGGTTTCGTCAACATTTGGTAAATGTATAGTTTGTTAAAATGTATCAATGTATTTGTGGCAGAATATCCACACAAAAAAGCATAAAACAAATAAATAGATGCATTTTCCATTTAGTTACACTTTGATATGCTCAAATGATCAAATTACTGGAAGTAATATAGAGGGTGCATATTTTTTCTTTTTTGTATGTGTGTGTGAATCGGAGTCCATTTAAAAATACGTTTTTATTATTTTTTATTTCATGATATATGTTTGACGCACTTGAGCCATTGAGAAGCGTGTATCTGAATATTGTAAGCTGTACAGTCAGTGTGCTTTACAGTGCAGTTAATGCTGAGACAGCATCAGTCTATAAACAGCAATTTATCCACCTGTTATGCACTACACTTCAGTCTCGCTCAGATTAACACCCACCGATTCGATTAAAAAAAACTGCAGACAAATAATACAGCTGCTCCTGATCTGACGCGTGCTACAGACCTAAACCCGCTAAATCTGTGAAAGATTACAGGGCATTTTTTAAAAAGATCCAAGCTTTATGTCTCTAGTAAATGATATATGAAACTGTCAAGCTGATGTTTGCAACAGAGCGAGCTGCGGTCGGTACTGCTGCTGTCTGGCTTGCCTCATCTCCCAGCTTGGAGGACAGCCATGATCAAAAGAGAGAGATCCAGCTCCCCCCGAAGGTGTGCCTGGTGTCACAGAACTACAGAGCTGACACACCAGTACTGCTCTGCCTTTCATCTATGTCCTTCCTCACTCAGCGAGCGCTCCTGTTCCCCCACGCCTGCCAGTGAGACAGCGCTGAATAAAGCGCATGCTTTATTGAATACGAAGCCCTTTTGATGCCTCTGCTCTTTGGTGACTGCGGAGTCCGTGATTGTGAAGGAAATCTGGGGTAGTTAGTTATTTTGCCAGTGTGATTTGTTTCGTTATTGTTTTTTGTCTTGGATGAGGGAAACCTTATTGGTATTTTGAAGGATTAGTTGACCCCCAAAATTCTTTGATCATTTACAGATGCCATGCGAGAATTTTCATTCTGATGTGAATTAATCTTTTAAGCCTTCTTTAATATCCCTGCTTAATATACAGAACTGTAAGTTGTTCGTCCATAGACTTTTCCCAGAATGCATTGCTGTTTGAGCAGCCTGACACGGCAAAATCAGCCAATGGAGTGTGATTGCTTCTGTTTGGGGCTCAATTGGCTTCGCAATTCTTTTCGGTGTTGCCAGTGGCACAGAATGTACACGCTTCAGCTTTAAGTGCCTACAGTAACTGCTGTCAACAAGATTGGCGGTCGGGTACTGGAGGTGCCGTAATTCTTCACATGTCTTGCTGTAAGTCAAGACCAATCCGATGCGTCTTGAAATGGAGGGTTGAGCCAGCTTTTCAATTAAATATAACCCCACATCAAATGGGCTGTCAACATGTATTACAGGCTCTTTGTGTGGATAAGTGCGCGAGAAACATCACAGGCTGCGTGTCGCCAAAGCATTGAGCCTGACGGATTCACAGAATGCGTTTGATGCCAGTCATTTAAACTCTATTGTCAGTCCTTTATCTGTCTTTTCTTTCTGTGGATGAATGGTGTACTTCCTGTTTGTCATTTCACGTGATGTGGGATGTACTATTGCATCGATTATGGACTACATGGTGTTACTCGGTCTGCCGCGGTATCAGATGGAGAGCATTCAGCTAATTTACGATGTCTCATGTACACTCGTTCTCGTCTCTGATGAAATTGCTTGTTGCTCCTCTCAGGTTCCTTGAATGTGTTTCTCACCGAGTGTCAGTTTGAAAACGGGTCACTAGGAAGGGAGGAAGATGAGGGGAAGCGGGAGGATGGACAGATCAAGCGTTAATCATGCACGAGGGCCATTTATGATGCTGTCAACCTGTTCCATGATCTGGAGATTAAGACAAAATAACTCCGCTAGATTTCTGTATTCCACAAAGGTTATGATGGGTTTGATTAAAAGCCATTTCTTGTTTTTTGTATGGTGGCCTCAAAATGTATTTGGACTCCTTGAGTATGAACTTAATTTGCATTGCTATAGTTTGTTGTGTCTAGTAAAAGACGGCAAAACAACAAGGAAGTGTGTGTGTGTGTGTGTTTAGCAGTGCGTCAGGAGCAGAGGGGATGAACCGTGAGGAAGCCCCTGGCAAGTCTCCTGAGGAGATGTACATCCAGCAGAAGGTTCGAGTGCTGCTCATGCTCAAGAAAATGGGATCAAACGTAAGTCAGTAAGCAAGCCGGTAAGGCTAAAACTTAAGCTTAAACAAAGCCAGCTTAAACATGACTTGACTCAACATACTTACATTCAGTTAGGTGGCAGATCGACGTGTATGATTGTTTTGCTTCTGTGGAACACAAAAGTGGATATTTTGTGAAATGTCTCTGTGGTTTGGTTCACACAATGGAATTTAATGGGTGCCACTTTAGTTTGGTTACCAACACACCTCAGAATATCTTTTTTTGTGTCCCTTAGAAGCAAAACAAACCATAAAGGTTAGGAACTGTCCCTAACCAAACTAGAAACCAAACTAGTTGTAATTCTTTGATATAAACAACCGGTTCTGAATTCATTGAACATTTCGTTGTCTCTTCGAACCGCTTTAGTCTGCGACAGTTTAGTGATTGTGAACCCAGTGCTGGCATGACTGTTTATGGCCATGTGTGATGTTTTCGTCCCCCACCCCTGCAGCTGACAGCAAACGAGGAAGCGTTTCTGAGGAATTATGCAGGCGTGGTGCACAGTCAGATGAGTCAGTTACCCCAGCACCCCATTGACCAGGGTAAGTCAACATGTACCACAACCTGCACACCGCGTGACAACGCTATGACATCACACCTCCACCCTCACACCACCCACACACATATTTACAGATACTGTGGTTCTTATTGGGCTAGCCAATAAAAGAATAGGATTATTTTCTTTCTTGATTCTGTTGTAGTTCGTCATTTGATATTTAGGTGGTGTCTTTAAAATGTCACTTCTACTGGAGTAATGTTGACTATAGATTATAGACTTTTATAGAAATAAATTCTGTTAATTACATCAAATACAATGTCGAAAGCATAAAGTATGACATATGACATATATATTAAAATAATTTTGACTATGTTTGTTCCTCAGGCATATTTGTAGCAAAATAACAATGTTAAAATGTAAACGTTCTGCTTGATTATCGTTTCTTTATATGTGGGACAGCATGGTACTCTCGCTTTGTTTTAATTCAATGCATTGTATGTTGACCAACACAAGGGGGCGCTAGCGCAACATAAATAGTTCCTGTTGACAGTCAGCAGCGCACACCAAAATAATCCTCCGTGTATGGTAGAGATGATCTCTCTTTTTAGTTGCCCCGACGATCCAGGGCAAATTACCTTGTTAGTTGCATCATATGCCGTAATAAGGGTGAGACTGCATTGCTCAGCCATCTTTAAACATCTCACTGAAAAGGTCACGTGCTCTAGAAAACGTGATCGTCTCGTTTTTCATTTGGGGATGAAAAAAAGCTTTAATGTCGCAAATAACATGGAGGGATGAAATCTATATATTTTGTGTTCATTAATTATGTATACCAGCCTGCTTGTTAAGCACGGATACCAGTGCTGTGCGCTTTTTGAAAGAATCTTTATAAATAATGCAGCAGCAGACAGAGATGAATTGAGATGAGGCACCTCTGGGACTTTCGCTCCACAAAAACACTCTTTGTGCGTGCTTGTTTCAACATTATGAAATCGTCCATCGTCGCTGAGACAACATTTTCATGTGTGGGATTTTAATAAGACGCGGTGATGTGTTGTATCTGTTATAACAAATAAAAACGGCGGTCCTTAGATGAAAGCTGTCTCTGTCTATTAAACTCAGTAGACGCCCTGATCATCTGCCGTCTAATGACGCTGAGATGAAGGAAATATGCATTTAATGAACAACACGAGGGGAGAACAACAGACACCTCTGAAAAGCCTTTCTCATAGTGAGAATAAACTCTTTATTTTGCCATTAAAGAGGTTAGTAATCTCCGTTTAACGCGCAGACTAGTTAAGTGTTAAACTAGTGTTTAACAAGCTGCTAACATAGTCAGGTTGCAGGTTAAAATGAACGGTGACGGCGGCTTGTTGTGTGCCAGTGTGAACCCAAAATAACGCTGGTGATAAAGATGCTAAAAAAGTGTCTACTGATGTACAGAAACGCATTTAGAAAAGACACTTATTTTAGGCTAAACTGACACCGTGGGATCACGACACCCCCAGCTAACATGAAACGTTCTCAGAACGTTGGTTAACGTTTCCTACAAGTTTTCTCAGCGTTATCAAAAATGTTCTTTCAGTGCCGTTAGCAGAACGTTTTTAACGATGTATATTCTATATCAAATGTTATTCTTGAGTTTTGAGTGGAACGTTTTAAAAACGTTACGGAATTTATAAAAATGTTTGAACAACGTTCATATAACAAAGCAATAATGTTAATACTTTTTATGTATGGTTTTGGTGATATTGGTGCAAACGGATGGTGCTGCAGTTAGATGAATTATTTAGATGTTAAGCTGTCTCAGTGGGCTGTCTGTTTGTATCTAACGCCTCATAAAGTGAGTCACCCGACGACTAATAGATCTATGCACAGCAGCCTATATTTGTCTTTCCTGCTGATACGGAGCATTAAAAACACATACAAAATAAGACTGTTGCCATGTGGCTTTCCCTTTATAAATATGAATAACCTGTGGCGTAAATTTAAAGAGCCGACGTTGTTTAAAGGCAGGATAGGTGATTTTCTTTTCCAGAAATATTTTTATTATGCTGGTTGTAAGTCTCTTTACATCCTAATAGATATTACTAAGTTATGTAAATATATGTATATAAATATGTATCTTTTGTGGAAGGTGCAGGATAAAATGTTCATCCAATCATTGCATTCGCCCGAATGCAGGGATGGGATGTCCTATTTGCCTGTCAAACTGTGTATGCGTTCATGCGTTAGGGGAGGCGTGGCTTTGGAGAGCGCTCTGAAAGGAGGGCGGGATCTTATGCTTTCAAAGCTAGCCTTCTGTTGCTAGCCTTCCTGAAACTGCCTACCCTACCTTTAATGAGAAGCATGTATGAAGGGAATTCATCTTGTGGTCGGAACAGTGAAGCGTTTGTGTGCGGACGTACATGATAAAATAGACTAGAGATGTAGAGTTTATATAGACAGACCACTGTGACTGACCAGCCATTGTTCTCTCATGTGACAACAACTCTGTGTATCAAACTGCCCCCTCCATTTTGATTCTCAGAAAGAACAAACGTTTTGGCATGATAATGCTATGTTACGAGTTTTGAAGTTTTAAAATGTAAACACCTTAGCATTTCTTCTTGGCATTTGCATACGGGACCATCTAATTAGCTAATTACCATAGACACGCATTATAAATTGTGTAATGTATTTTTAATCAGTTCTCGGGCCTTGAAGTTTAGGAGATAAAGCTGGTTGGCGGTGTCGGGGGGATGATGAGATTGTAGAACTTCTGCACACGATGAAGCTTGAGGCAGATTCATTAACTGGAGGAAATAGCTGCAGCTGTCCTGTATCTCAGTTGGCAACACCCAAGGTCATGTGTTTGAATCCAGGGAAGTAACATACTGATACAGGTTTAAGAGAGCCGGTTTCTGCTACAGCCTATTGAAGCTGGTTTATTTTCAGATTTGTTTTGTCTGTTACTTAATACTGCATACAAATTTCCTGTATTTTCTGGTTGTATTCTAATAAAAAGACTGTGAAACAATTATATATCATTGCCTAAACCCCTTTGCTGAAATCCAATAGTGGCCTAAGATTTCTGCACAGTAGTGTGTGTGTATATGAAGATATATACTTTCATTAAAGTTTATTATGTTTATTGTGATGGAAACCTACATAAAGGATCCAAACAGACTGTGATTGGCAGGTCTGAGCCTCACCATTGGCTGAGAGCGGACAATGAGGCTGTGAGAGAACCTGCCGTCCCTTTGTCGGGGGCCTTGGGCGCCGAACATCGCAGTGAGTACAGAAGTCAGTTTCCATGGCGACGGAATGGGTTGCGAGCAGGGTGGACAGGGGCTCCTTGGTGGAGTGGAACAGGCCTCATTAGAAGACCTTCAGGAAAAGCTGCTTTGTTAACTACAGATGAACGTCGTAGGAGCATCACAGTCATTCAGTCATTCGTTTGGCCCTGTATGTGCGACACACAGCGGTTGAAAGGCCTCGCAAGCTTTAATTGTCATCGGACTGGAGAAAATTGCCTTGACTCGGTGGCAACATTGTGTAAGCGCTTGCCCTTTAAAACAGAGTTCAAAGCTCTGCTTCATTTAGTTTCGTGTGCATTATCCATCTGCAGCCGAGTCAACACTTTTGTCTTGTGTCTGCCTGTGTAATCCTCAGACAGTGTAATCCCAGACCGCCCTCCATCAATGCAGCGATGCGACACGGAGTGTTTTTAAGACCCTTCATTACCAAACCAACGAGTCAGTCATTTACCAAAACATGCCCGAAAAGCCATTTTCCCGTAATGCGCACGGCAAGTAAAACCTCCAAGAAAAAATTGCTTCTAAAAATATTCATTTTCAAAATTCATGATGGCTTGAATGAATTACTTTTGCCTCTGGCTAAAATTTAAATAGTCGGAAATAGCATATTATGGTTTACATAATACATTTATTTTCAGGCTAATTTCAGAAGCCTAAATCTGTCCATTTGTTTTGGTAAAAGGAACTACAGTTGTTTGCTTTGCCTTCTGTGCTTCACAAGCAGAAAAATGCAGTAGATGTTTTTGTTAGCCAGTGCTGTCACAGTTTTTTTTTACCTCTGTTGATGTTGTGACCTGTGTCTCAATGTATTTGAGAGACTACAACAAAGACACAGATTGTCACAAATGTAAATGCTAAATATACATCAGTATAAATGTATAAGTATTGTTTCACTGGACTGCATTAGCAGTCTTATCTAAATGTTATTAAGAAGTCTAATGGCATTAAACATTATTCATTATTGTAAAAATGTTAATGCGTTAGCCCTAACTAATTCCAGCTGGATTTATATAACCGTTGTCTTGGTTACTGATGCAAAATATTCTAATACTAGATTAATGAATGCTTTTCGTTTTAGCTTAGTGCTGGAATTAACATGAAACTTTAGAGAAACAGTCTGGCAATGTGAGTCATCTCTCTTTGTAAATCTAAGACGGTCACGCGTGATCCGCGCTGCTGTTGTGGGAGCGTGTGTCAGTCCTACACACTCGCTGGTCATGATTTATCACTGCTGGTCATATTTTATCATGTTTTCTGTAATTGACCACTAATATCATCTCTGCTATTAACTCTTCATCCATGATGCATCTGCCTGTATCTGTGCTGTACTGTAGCATTATATTATTGCCATTATAATTGGATTTATAAGGGTGGGTTAAACAGACTTGATATAGCTCTCAAACAGACCAATAGTATGTCAATTATACTTGAAATAAATCTTGTGCACTTTGATTGAAACCGCTTGTGTTTATGTCAGACAGACGTTAGACCGTCTAATGAGTGTATCTGATATTTTAACTGTTGATCAGTTAATAGATAATCAGTTCTGTGTCACTAATGATCTATCAGATTCACGTTTGGTAATACAACAGCTATTACTGTAGATTTGGGATGTTATTATGGATCACAGCGAGTGTATTCCTGCAGGTCTGTGATCAGAGGTTAAACAGGGCAGTATTGGGGGTATTTGAGTGAGATGGTGTTACAGGGAGGCAGATAGCTGCTGTTTGTTCATAGGTGTTTGTAGCCTGCCGGACTGTGATGCGATCTGATTCCGAGGTGTTGCCAGGCAACCGTCTCATAAGTTCTGTGACGTGTGTAGTGTTGTGTTGTGTAGTGTAGTGTAGTGTTGTGTTGGCCGGCGTTCCTGTGACACAGCGTGTGCCGTTAGGAGTGGCACAATCATGAGAAAGGAAGGCAGAAAACGAAGAGGGAAAATTTCATCCATCTGTTCTCGCTTTAATGTCCTTTCCTCACACTTTAGTACCGCTGATGATTTTAAGCACAGCCTGTTGGTGGCTAAAAAGCCTCGTCCTTATCCGTGACCCCTGTTTGCCTCCATCGCGGTTACGTAAGCCTTCTGCAACCCAAAGAGGAACAGGATCAAAGACACGCTGTCGATGGTATCGAGTAGCCACAGTGCTTAACATCAGTCTTGACACGACAGTTTGATCTTCTTTGCTTTGCATCATGTTTGTTTTCTATGCAGCTGTGTCTTTTGAGACTTCTAAATTAAGAGTCATTTTACAGGCATCGGACTGTGAGCTAAAGACACTTAACCAGAGTGTGTCCATAGACCCCAGCGAGACCACTGTTTACACCTAGTAGTCACATGTATCTCGTGTGACCCTGTGATTAGATTTTAAGAGGGCCTCTGATTTTGTAACTACATACATGACTTGCCATGTCATTGTGTTACTGCACAAAAAAGCATAAACTTGGGAAAAGTGTTCTCTCAGATTTTAACAAAGCTCTAACATAATGTTACGTGCACAGTTCTCTGTTTATTTTAGTGCAGTATCTGTATTAGGTGTCAGTACAGATTAGCGTTTACACTACAAAAGCATTTACATATGTTTGGAACTACCTCTAAATTTGTTTTGTGATCCGTTCTCAGAACCCCATTTACACCTTCCTTTAGTGCTGCCCGCTTTTAATCAAATAATCTGAAACGGATCAGAATAAAGAGTGTAAACGGAGCGTATGACTCAAATTAGACTTGTATTTACTAAAGTCAAACAGCACACAGCTTGAGTAAGTGTGAACCATGCCAGCAGGCTGTGATCTATCAGCGTTCAGTAAGATGCTAACACTCGACTGAAGGCGTCTGGAGGAAATTCACGTTTCTCTGTATGCTAATGTTCCTCGTGCACTTGCACAAGTGATGTGTGGTGGATTTGGGTCCATGCAGATAGCAGAGAGACTTCTGTCAGAAGTTAGTGGTGATGTTTGTGAAGATTGTGAAACCTGTATGTTGGTTTCAGTTAGTTTTCAGTTTAAATATTTTGAACTGTTTAAATATATTTTTATATTAATATCTTTTTTAATATATATATATATATATATATTTTTATAATTCATTTTACAAATATAAAGCTTTATCGTATTGTACAGTATATTGCATTTTTTAGCAAATTACTGCATATCGCATTTTTCTTTAATATCGTGCAGCCCTAATTTTCAGTACAGTTAAGTTCTGGATATCTAAAAAAATAATATCTCAAAACTCTACAGGAAACTTGATGTTGGCTCTTAGTCGGTTATAAAGGACACCTTTGATGGTAAATCTGTCTCTTCTGCTGACAGTTCGACAGAGTGTCTTAAATCCAGGAGAATAAAATTAGTCATTTTACCTCAAAGAGGAGGTGTGTCTGATTTTGTGGGCTAGAGAACATGAAAGGCAGAGAAAATTAACATGAAAGGCACCAGCCCTGGTTCTGCTTTCTGCGTATTAAACCTCGTCAGGGTCAGTCAAAACACTGTGTACTTGCCTTAACAAGAATCTTTGATGTGTGCCAAGAAGACAACCGGCTATGCCAGGCAATAACTGCACCATTATACCAAAACTAGAGACAAATCCATCCGCCACCTCACGGTCTGGTGCAAACGCACACAGGAGGGCGTGTGAGAGTCTAATACACTTTTATCTTCCCTCATATAATTAAAGTCTTCAAGCCACAAAGTGTTATGGGCAACTGTGAAACTTTTATAGCAAAAGATGTGGAATGATCAAAACAGGGTTTTTAGCTCTCAAAATGTTGATACTGTTGATTCAAACGTTGGGATGTGGCTTATTCAAGTTGAATCCTGTTATCTTTAATACCGCTTCATTCAGTTATATCTCCCGCCCTGTTATTGAGCTGTCAGTGTGATTAAACAACATAAAAATTGAGGAGATCTTAACCTGTTCTTGTCGGTTCCACGGTTCTTGTAATTCTGCAAATATTCATGCATTCCATGCGTATGGAAAAATATCTGTCTTTGGCTCCTTTAAACGGATTGTACAGTCGTTCTTCTTAACATTTTGCTTTCGCCTTTAAAAATGGTCTATGTTTCTGTATCTTAATTGCACTACCAGGGAACATGCCCAGAAAATATATACCTAAAATGCATTGCAAAACAATTTAAATGTCGAGTGACTAAATCTTTTAAAATGTGTAAACGAACAAAGGATGTAAGTTACAGAATTTACTTCAGCGTTTGTGTCTTTAGCTAACAAAGTCTAATCTGCAGACAAACCCGCTGCACTGCATGAGAGCTTCTCCTGCGCAGGACACCTGCTTTGACCTTCAGACAACCACCTGCCCTAATATAATCCTCTCCAAGCTCATGTTTTTGCTTTTTATGTACTGTTTACACTATTTGTGCTATTGTTATTAATCCATGATCATCTCGGGACAGCTGGACCTACAGATCCTGTTTACTTGATGTGCAGGGGTTTGTGTTAAGACCCCAAGCGGAATCATTAATTCAGGATTGGAATTGATTAGCGTCTCCGCTCGCCGTGAGTCCGGCCCGAACATGACTGAAATCACAAACATCTCATGCCTCCGTCTCCCGCCCCTGCCGTCTTCCTGCAATCCAGCAGTGACATTTCCACGTCTGCAGAGGAAATCTCTCGCAGTGTTTGTGTCTCGGTCTTTAATATGCATCTCTTTACTCCCAGTGCTTGTATTAATTAGAGATGGGGATGGTAGTAGCTTTGGTTTATGGGGCCTTTATGGTCATGTCTCTTATCTGTGTGGTGCAGAAGATCTCGTGCTGCAGGTTGTACGGCATAGTGCACAGAGGTATGCAAATACCTAGTTTGACATGCAAGTCTTCAAAGCAAGTTCTGTGCCTTCCACAGAAGAGATTTAGACCACATTACATAGTAAATGCTATCAGGATGTGAAGAGACAACCGGCATAACAAAATGTTTGGAAAAGGTTTCTGGAAAAGGTCGCCTACCCTGCCTTCAAGTGATCTATCACTTGTTTTGACAGTTTTGTTCTTTTCCCAGGTGCTGAGGATGTGGTGATGGCCTTCTCAAGATCAGAGGCAGAGGACAGGAGACAGTGACCTCTCTCCATGCCAATTCACTACAGCCGAATACACCACAACACTGTTGATGGAGAGGGCGGGGCCTGAGATGGGAAGGGGCGGGGCCCTGCTCTGTGCTTGTTGCCGCACTTCCCTTCTCTTCCCCATTCCCCTCCTCTTCCTCACTAACTGTTACACTATCAGGGCCCACGGCCTCAGTATCTGATGACTTACTACAGCAAACGGGTCAGAAAGAACTCCCGCGGGTAATCATTTGGTTTTGGTTTTCTTAGGATTTTTTTGTTTTCTGTTGCCTTCGGAAAGTTTCGTATTTGTCCCCATGAGAGACTGAATGGACCAAGAGCTTCATTTTTCTGGTCAAACCAAGAAAGAATTTGAATCACCTTATGGGTTATGTTAGTAGAGACAAACCTGTCCGTTTCATTTCATAGTGTTTGTTTTAGGGTCCTTGCAGGATGTATTTGTCTGTTTTTATTTTCAGGGTTTTTGTTTGTCGGTTGTTTAGTAGCTGTTTACATTGTAATTTCATCAAAATTAAAAAAACTTTCAGCAGAATCAACGAGGCCGTACGTTAGCACACCCTCACAGAATGATGTACTACAAACCAACTGATATGTCACAATAACTCTTTTTGATGTTTGGATTAATGTGAAATTTCATGGTGTTTTTTTTGTACAGAATCACAAAAAAAAGTTGAAAAGTAAATGAATTGTGCCAATTGTGTTTTCATGTAAACAATTTCTTAAGGTATCTAATGAATGTCTTAGGTCCTTATTTATTTTTCCAAAGTCTTAAAGTGTAGACGTACATAAACCCCGCCCCTCCGGTAATTTTTTTAAACTAAATTGTTAACGTCGTGTTTTGGGGGGAAAAAATACTATAGAAACCAGGGATTTTTAAATACGCCACAGTCTCCGCCTTTAGAGTCGACACGAGTGTGTCTCAATATATTTAACAATATGATTCAGTGATGCTAGTAAAAAACATTTTCTAGCTGATTGAAGTGAACGCTGAATACAAGCTTGTGGTAATTAAGAGGACTTGAAACAAAACCATTAATAATTTTTTTTTTTTTACTTTTAGCAGTTTAAATAAATGGAATATTTTGTGTTTTTTTTGGCCTCTGACCTTTTTGGTGACATTACTTCATGTTCAGTATTTAATGTTTTGTTGACTTGCTTAGCATAATGATCGTATTTTAGTGTTTTGAAATGACGCATGCCTGTCTTGAGGTCTCTGGTGTATGTTCAGGTAGCTCTGTGGTGCTCACGAGAGCCTAGCAGCATTAAACATCAATGTAAACCTCTTTAATCTGTGTAATTCCTTTAAGCATTTTTCAAAAAACAGAATGACTTTTATAGTTCCTGCTAATCTCCTCTCAGCAATAAGTATCTTATTGAATGTTTTCAGTAAATGAGTTCACATGGCCAAACAGCCTCATTTTCTCATTTATTATGACAACAAAATGCTAATTGCTTTTAACTTGTTTTAAAGCCATTGTTAAATTCTTATGTTGTCTATGCAGATATTTCTTACCATTCAGCAGCATACAAACGTGTCTGAATCGTTTTGGGTTGGGTCTGTGGCCTTTTAGCCTTCCATACACATGAATGTCACCGTGTCTGTTTAGTTTATTGTCTTCACTGCATGTTGTTCCCTCGAGCTGTAAAACAATTTAATGTGAATTGCTTTTTTATCATTTTAAAATTCAACGGATTAGTTGTTTTACGCGGTCGACTTCGTCCCTCGACTTAAATGCGTCCAGAATCTATACCAGCTGCATCATTAAAGGAGTTTAAAACTGCCCTTTGTTTTGGATGTTTCTGTTTTTATGACGTATTAAACGGTCTCTCTGATAAGAACTGTGAGCCAGAGAGAGATCGTATTGTGCCAAGCCGCTCATAATAAGGGCAAGTTTTGCCTCTTTCTGGAAGGCTCTGCAATGCAATCTACTCCACTCATGATAAGATACCAAGTCAAGAATGAAGAACAAGAATGTGTGTAAACGTAAGAAATGAAAGACAGTTTAAATGATGGTGGATGAGTAAAAATGTTATGGAATGCAAGTAGAAATGCATTCTAGAGATCGTGTCGTTAGAAGTTTTGTTGTATTGTTGAATTTAAGTTCTACTTAAAGAAATCTTTAGAAATGTAGAAATAGTTGCTAACCTAAATCTGACCTTTTCTTTCTGCTGAAATAACCATTTGGTACATGAATGGCTAACAGAATTTGTAATATACTTTTATTACAGTGTATACATAGAGTACATAAATACAGTACATAACAGTACATTGATATAGTGGGACATGTAGTCCATTTGGGAATAATTACGTTCTGGTTTTGAAGCTAAAGAAAAAGTCACACTATTATTCACAATAATTACAGTAAGTGGAGACTTTTACAGTAAGTGTCCTTGGGCATATGTTACTCTATAGTGTTTAGAACCCAACCCATCCGAAACAGCTGTAATTTACAGTAGGGTACAGTACAGACTGCCGCTAACAGCAGATTGCACTCGGTTTATTCTGATTACATGAATTCCCAATATAATAACCAACATCTGTTCACTGGTTCTCCCGCCATCTTTCACAGATGTTCAGATCCTGTGATTTAGGGGAGGCTGGCTGGGGGCTCGAAGCACCAGCTGCTGTGGAATTTAAATGGGCACAAATCGCCCTCGAACGGGTCGCCATTTTAAGAGCTTGACACCGAGACATGGCTCCATCACATGACTAAACTGAGAGTGCACTCATCCTACCCAACTAACAATTTTAGCTTGTAAAAACGTTTTCCGAACATTTCCATAATAATAACAAAACAATAAAATGTTAGTTTGAATGTTCTAGGAACATTCACAACGTCCAGGTTTTTAGATGTATTAATGTTACTGCTTGGTTATAATAATGTTATTCAGACATTTTTTGTAATGTTCTTAAAACGTTTCACCAACAACTAAACATTTTTGACATGATATATAACATTAACACAGTTCTACCAACGTTACTGCAAGGACGTTTTGATGAACTTTTAAAGAACATTAGCCATCGTTCCGAGAACATTCCCAGTTAGCTGGGTATATCCAACAGACACTGCATGTGTCCCTTTTCATCAGCCTGAAAAGTATTCATACTTACATGCGTCTCGGATCTGTGAATGATGATGCCGACTGCCCTAAGACATAACTCGAATATTTATGTCTGTGTAAAGAAAGCTGTCTTCTGGTTTGAAGGCATGCTGTATGCTCGGACGGGTGCCCAGCCCTTTGGCTGACTTAAAAAGCTGTGCTGATACAGTCTGGGGAGATATGAGTGCAAAATAAGGGTCATGACAGAATCTATAACCATCTCTGTCTCTGAATCTGTGCCAGAGCGCAACTGTCCTCAACACTGTCCCTAAACAAGATGACGCTGAGCAATTATGTGCAACAGCCGGAGTGCTTGTGTTCTACATCTGAACGGATTGGGAGTACATGCCACCAAGTAATAACAAACTGTACAGGAAAATGTGTCTTCTGATCTTCCGGTCACTGCTTAATGTGGTACCATCAGAGTAAAATAAATATCTGCCCACTGGATGAGCAGATATTTAACAAACTTATGTGGCGATCAGGACTCAACATGTTGACTGAAATATTTCCCTTAGGCACTTAATTCAAAGATGCTTTCAAACTGATGGAAAACATGAAAAAATGCATCACGCTCAGATTGCTTCAGCCTCAGCACCCATATTAACATAAATGTGACAGAACCGAATCCAAATTCTCTATTTAAATGCGTGTTACTGGTGCACTTCTAAGCAGTGACACTTTTATTTTTAGGAAAGACATTTAAAATGAAAAGATTTAACATAAACATTATTCAACATAAATGTTATTTAACTAAATACACATTATAAAGAATTAAGGCTCAAGTGACTTAAGACTCAAGTCCTTGAGTCACTTTGGAGTCATCCGCTGTTACAGTACCATCATTTGTACAGTTAGCCAAGACAAATGTCTGTCTCCATATACAGAGAAACCATCCAAAACCGTCTGTATTTATTTTAATGGCTGAATATCAATCAAAACATAAATACAAAGGGCTGATCTTTAACCGGAATCTTGTGATGTGATGATAAATGAAGGTAAATGAAATCCAAAGCTTTCTGTATTGTGTTAAATGCTGCTCCTCTTCCTGCACGCCTCTTTAATGTTTTTGGCTGTATATTTCACTGATTTGTTTGATATTAATCACTCATGTGTGGGAGGAGAGCCTGTGTTTTCAATCTGGCCCTCTGCTGAGGCTCCTGTCCTGAAACAGAGTACCCAGAATTCAATGCACGATGATTAATCCTGATGCTTCTCATCCCACCTATCCAAAGATGTCTACATCCGTTTGTCCGGGATCACAAAGAGGACATTCGCTGAACCATCTGCTGCCGAAGTTTGTTCCTTCAAAAATTGAAAGGACAGATTAACTGTTTTATGTAAGCGTCACATATTTAATTTGGTTTCTGATGACTTATTTTATTTTTCTGTATTTATTTTACTTGTTTGTTTTACCTAAAGCTGCAATATTTAATTTGTTTGTCTTAAAAAATAACAAAAATCGGTTAAGCAAGTACATAACAGATCAGTTTTCAACACAATCTCCTTATCTTACCCCGATTCTCAACAGTAAGTTTACAATAATCATTTATAATTTGAGCTGTCAGGTCCGATTTCCCAGGAAATGTTAGTTTGGCTTCTTTTGACTTCAAGGTACAAAAACAAAAACACAAAGTAACCGGTTTTAAACAGAGATGATGGTGGAGAGGCAAAAGTTACGGATCGCAGGTTAAATTTATATTTTCACATTTATTATTTTTGAGAGTAGGCAATTTTAAAGCTGTCACAAGCAAGGCATACCTGAGCTGACATGCTGTTTCATGTTTATTTTAACAAAATCCTATTTATAAGTTGACTATATTATAAGCTATGAAATGTACTATTCAGGACAGCATATTTCAAACGAGTCCTGTCCACCTTCTCTTACACCTGCTTTTGCCTTTAGGATATCTTCCACCTCCACTGCCGTTTTGACACATGCGTGGGAAAATGAGGATACCTTTGAAAAACAATGGACAGGATACAGTTTTATTGCCCCCACAGGTGGTATAAAAGAAATAATTTTCCTTCCTTTGAAACGTTTCTCTCGTATCAGTTGCATTGCTTATGTGACACTTATGGAAAGGCATGTGTTGATTTTGGTCAGGGTAGTACATCTCATTTAGCTGGGCTCTGTGGTTACCATAGGAACAGCACATGGCATGCTAATTATGCACCGGTCAGACTGCAACCGAGGGTCTGTATGTTTCATTAACCTACATTTCTGCCCCAGGAATTCCACAGAGGCAGTTTGGGGTGATCAGTAATGGCTGTTGACAAAGCTACATAAGATGAGCTCCTCTTTAGGTTGAACTATTAGATGTGTATGCTAAGATCAAGTGTGCGTTACCAGGCAAACACTTTTTTACAGAGCAGAATATTTTGACGCAAGTATTTAGCAGACAATTTATAATTGCGTCAAACACATTAGAATCCGCTCACGTCGCGCAAGACGCGTCTTTTATTTAACGAGTTGCTGCGCATGCGTGACAGACGTCATTAGCCGTTGCGTCGCGCTGTCTCGCGCTTTTCCGCCTTCACGAGCGTTGCGTTTAAGATGCAATTTTAAGAAAAACATGCAACTTTTTAAAAGTCACGTGACCTCCTTTTACCGTTTCGGTATGTGAACATTTTCTAAAATCGCATTACATGCCGTCAAGATAAGATGTATCTCTATAATCCCATCTCTGTAATTTTAGAGATGGCACACCTTGGGACCATCATTGTGCTCTCTGGCTCCTGGAGGCAAGAGTAATTTTAGTCTGAGAAAATTCTCTCCTTGGAATACAAGAAGAGGGGAGAAAATGCTGAATGGGTGTTTTCCTGTATCATAAAAATGGCTAGAGAGACATAAAGACCAGAAAGTTGAGAGATATTGCATACATTATCCCTTATGTTAGACGAGGGGCAAATGGATAAAAACATGCGCTGGTGCTTTCTAAAGGATTACTAAATAAATCAAAAATGATTCTTGGTACGCAATAATAATAATTGTAATAAATAAAAATATCTCGTGTTTACTTTTTTGTCTATAGTATTAGATGTAATTGCATTAGGCTTATTGTCTTGTATTGTATAGTCTAACACGTTTGTACAGAAAGTATTTTCATAACAGATAACCTTTGTGATTTGCTAACCCGTGATCTTTTGATCACCACAGTCTCATATGTAAAGGCATATGAATCTTATCTTGTGAATAAGAGCATATGCTAAATGCTCTAAAAGTACATTCAAACAAAAAGCATGTGGTTCACACTCATAGCATGGTGTCCTCACATCTCTCTGTCCTTCCGATACACAGATAAAGAAAATGCCTTAAAACAGCAGAAGTAGGATCAGCAAATACTGTATATTTAACACAGTACACATCGTGCTTGTCTAACAGGTAGAACTGACCCTGGATCAGGTTTGGTTGTCGTAAGAGGCGGTTAATTGGGTCTCTAGTGCGATTCTGGCGAGGGCAGGACGGGCATGCGGTGACTCAGCATAGCCTGGCGTAGCATCCATCACTCAGCAGACAAATGCTGGTGAACCTGCTGTTCTTTTGACTCCTGGCTGATGATCTCCTGCTGAGCACAGCCGCAGAGCAGCTGAATTAAATCTGACAGCTTCCTCCACTCTCGCAGTCCTGTGTCGTAGATGTTTTTGGCATCGGATGAGCACAGCCTCTTTGATTCCTTGTTGCGTGTAATTTGAATCATGTTATGGCCCGCGCATTAGAGCAGCTATAAATAACGTGTCTGTGATGGAAGAGGTGTGTGAATAATTCATTCAGTCTTTTCCTGAGTAAATACGGGAGATTCTTTGCCGGGTGACTATTAGTGGTGTGTTTTCTTAAAGCGCAGCATTAGGGGTCAAAGGTCAGACTGTTTGTCAAACTCCGGACGGGAATTAGACAACCAGTGTACTGTTGGGATAGAGGTGAAGATGTAAATGAGCACAGTGTCTCACCAGGGGCTATTTCTGTACCTTTGTACCACAACTGTCCTTCCTCACTCTAAAAATAAACACAGTGTGTTCTTGTTGTCTTTGTGAAGAGCAGCATCGACAATATATACTCACTGTTGTGTTTAAATGTATGAGCTATATTTTTAGACAGCATCTAAGTTAGATACTGTGAATACCAGCTCGGGGATATACATTCATGCAGACTTTTACCCAAAGAAACTGAATTCAAGGTATATAAGGTATATCAGTACATGTGTTCCTTGGGAATCGAACCTACAGCCTTTGCGCTGATAATACAATGCTCTACCAATGGAGCTACAGGATGATGTTATGTATAAATAGACATGTAGATACTTTTTATCACTATGTGCATTCCCTGGGAATCGAACCCGTGATCTTGCCTTGCTCAGGCTGAGCTTTACCAGTTTATTTATAAGAACATATGTAATCGTTAAGGCTCTGCCGAAACCTTTTTTACATTTGTCATCTTAATTTGGAATTTCAAATGATGTCACCAGTGGTTTTCAGCGTTTCCAGAGGTCTGTCACCTGCAGTTAAACCCTTCAAGGGAAGCTGATGCATAACTTTGGGGATAATTTTGAACCTGGCATGTTATGCTTAGCTATGTTACACTATATACGTACCATCCTCCTCCATTGGCTTGCGGATAGTTTTCATAGTACCCAGATCCACAAATACTGAACTTAAAGTTAGATAGCAGCTGTTCTCACAGTATCTCGTCCTACGACAGATTCCCAGAATACCTCAGTGCTTTTGGAAGTCTGCAATAGGAGACGTTCTAAGACAGGGTCATTCTGGACAAATTTGTCTACTCTTCCCAGCTACGAGACGAGCGTCATGGTGGGACTGATGGAAGAGGAAATGACATTTTAATGAAACAGACTAGTTATGGTGAACTGTAGGATGCTGTAATGGTGTCCTGTGGCTGTAGGAATGACTCAGTATTGTCACTGGAAGATGAAATACATGTGAGGTCATTTTAATGTGTCGATTATTACACAGGGTAGAGGGCACATACCTAATGAATATAGCTAGTCATTTGTGTGTTTAAATGATCATTAGGAATACAGTTTGACTCAAACTAAATGTCTTTAGGTGGGTGTTTCTTGGACACTTTTGGCCCTGTAAAGTTTTAGAAAATAAACTTTTAACGCTTTATTTTGTTTTTAAATTCTCACTAGGTTTTTTTTATTTATCCACCATCGCCTTTGTTATTTTTCTGAAATGTCGTAAACATTTAACAAAAAGGAAAAGTTCTGTTCATTGTAATATAAACTATTACATGTTCCTGTAGCTCAGTTGGTTGAGCATTACGCTAGCAACGCAAAGGTCACTGGTTCGATTCCCAGGGAACACATGCAATGACCAAACTGCATAACTTGAATGAACTGTAAGTTGCTTTGGATAAAAGCGTCTGCCAAATGCATAAAATGGTCATGTAATGTAAAAAAAAGGGTAGTTAAGAATAAGGTAAAAACAAACATTCAGGTATAGCAGATGTAAGCAGGCAGAAGTAAAAACATTTTGGATGTGATTCAGAGAGAACGACTTTCATAAGCGCTAATATCCTAAACTCTTCCATATGAGCGAATGTTTCTCTTTGTTTCAGGCTGGGAAATATCTTCTCACCTCACACTGTGTTGACAGCCTCATATGAATCACTCCGGTTTATTCTGCTGACACTGCAGGTATACAGAAGCCAAGAATTCAATATGCGGCTGATGAGAGAGAAGAGCTACGGGTGCTGAGGAGGATCAATAATTAAAAGGTCACACAGAGTAGCTGAACTTCTGCTGGTGAGCTATATGAGGAGCTGATTGTGTGTGTGTGTATGGGGAGAGAGAGACACTGGTATATCTAGTGTATGCAGCATTGTGACAGATAAATGAGGTTTATTGGATGTGGATGGTGACACACAGAACAGAATGTTCTTGTTTTCCATGGCACTACATTTAATTTTTAAAAGCCTTCACTTTATTAACACTACTGAACCTCGTGTCCTGTACAGTGAGATTCAAGGTCTGAGACAACATTGAGAATCTAACATTTTTTGCATTTTATTATTTCAGCATAGTAAACATATTCTCTCTTTTTTTGTTGGTGAGCCAATGTGCTCACTTGTCATAAGTGGTCTTGAAAAACAGCATAATTCACCAGAGAATTACGGGCAATTTAGTGAAATTAATTTTCTTCTTTCTTTACAAACAAAAAAGAGCCTCACAGGAGCCTCGGTGAAAGACTCTGAATGAAGAATAAGAAAACTGGCAATGAATGTGTTTTTTGTTTTCGTTTTTGAAAGGAGCCAAATCGTTCGGTGATTGTTCTAACTTCCTGCTGATTTATCTAGAGGCAGAACATCTTACTGGATTATACAGTCACCATCTTTAGTGATAAAGCCTTCACTAAATCAAACCTCAGCCATATTACTGTCGGCTGGCCATCAGGGAGAGGCCCTGTGTCCCCTCTACAGGAAACTGTAATAAATCTACCCCCCCTCTTTCCCCAGCCACTTTCAATGTCACCCACCCCATATAAGCATGACAACAAGATGGCAGAGGTTCATATCCACAGCTCTGACTGGCCAGCAGGTTTTCTCATATATTTCTGATAAATATTACAGCAGAAAGTTTTGGTCAGGCGGCTCTTACAAGTGTATTATAAAGTGTGTTATTAGTATACTTACTATACAAAAAGTCTATTTTTATGTACTTCTCAGAAAAACAAAGTTGTAAACTAGTTTACTAGTCAAAGTTTACTACTGTTACACTTAAACTATACCTAAAAGTACACTTATAAACTAAAAAGTGGGCCAATGTAGAATTTTAAAATAGCACAATTTTAAAATAGTACACTTAAAAGTGTTGTATACTAGTACTTACTATATGAAGTATACTTAAAAATATACCTATACTAAATTCACTATACTCTTTTGAAGTATACTATTGAAGTATATTCTTTTATGCAAGGGTTCTACACTTTTCTGAAGCATTTTAAGTGTGCATGTTTGTAATTGGATCGGTCCTGCACACTGCTGTTTCCATTGTGTGTGAATCCTGTAATGGGTTTGTACTGGGACTTGCAGTGACCCTAGCAGCAGCAGCACCGTCCATATAGAGTAACAGACTCTCACCTGTAAAGGGTTTCAGTCACCTTTAGGATCTATTAAAGGTGTCCTGTGGGGGGGGCTGTCTGCAGGTGACTGATGGAGTCTGTGTGGCTGTGTGTGAGCATGTGATGGCAGGAATTCTCGCTCTCTCACTGATCTGTGTTGGGAGGCAGCAGAACATGATCCAGCATGTCAGCACTGGGCTTTTTGTGTTGGTTAAAGATCAGTGTGTTTTGAACTCAATTGTCAGACCTCTTTATAAGCTGCTGCTCTCATCAAAGACGTGCCTCTCACAGGGGAAAATTCCCACCTGGGATCTGCACAAAACTGATGTTTACATACATTGTAAAAGCACTTGTAAGACAACATCACTGGCCACCTTATTATCTTATGGGGCCCAGATGTCTTTGACCACGTTGTAAATCTAACATTATTAATCTAACTTAATCTAATTAAATTAATCTAATTTAATTCTTAAATTCACTTTTACTCTTGAATTGAAGGGTTAGTTCAGCCAATAATTTACTCACCCTCATGTCGCTCCAAACTTATAAGACAAACAATTTATATTATTTGAAATTAAATTATTTTATTATATGACATTTTTGGCTGAACTATCCCTTTAAACTTTTTTTTGTAATGGTTTTTGTAATGAAACTCTTTGCATTAAGGGTTAGGGTTAAAGAAAGCTCAATGAAAGCATTTTGAAAAACGTTTCACCCTGCTCTGTCCTTAACCTTATTTTTGTGTCTTCTATCTGATGTGTATCTTAGGTTTTCAATGGTTAAATTTTCATTGTGTTGTCAAATGTCAGATTTGCGTGAGACGGTAGATGTTCTTGCCAGTCATTAATAAACAAGTCACGGCACATTATGAGATATCAGGGCAGGTCTAATGTAGGTCATATTCCAGTTAATCTTTCCTCCAGGGAAAGCAATCTAAAGCAATCTTTTACTTCCCAGTCTAAGCACCAGCGTTTTTAAGCAGCAGACACTCAGTACCCTAATAAGACCTTATGGCTTGATAGAATACAGCTCCTGTCTTCAGCCTCTGCTTGACTCTGACGCACTCTGTCTCGTCTCTGTGGACGCCTCTGCCAGGCAACAGATAAAAATGTTCTCCACAGCAGAGCAGCAACACCTCGGAAGATAACAGCTCAGGAATTGACAGGCTTCTGACGGCTCTGTCTCACAGTGTGTGACATGTTTACACAGGAAAATCTCACCAGGTGCAAAAATACTTACCTTAGTTTGAACAATATATAATTTAAATATAAGAGTTTAAATCAACGATATGTTAAAAAGGCATTTTATTATCATGTTTACATGGGATAAGTGCAAGAAAACCTTTGAAAGAGTAACATAAAATACCAAACATATTTTGACCATACTCAATGTCAATTAACAGTCAATTTATTTTCATCTTTGTATGATTATACAACGTGTAGCAATTGCATTCGTTGAATTTATTAAAAATAAACTTGTTTATGCTTAACCTCAGGAGGTTGAAAGACTTTTAATCTTATAATAATATTAAATAATAATAATAAATAAAACAGAATGGCCCAAATGACGTAACTTCTGCGTGAATATATTATTACTTTCCTGTATTTGAATACATTTTAGGTGGTAAAATAAAAGCATAAATACAATAGTAATGGAACAACACAGTGTAACAAGTAAGTGTTTTAATAATCTCTTATTTCACAGTACTCTGCTGTCTTATCATTGCCAGAAGATTCCTGGAGGAGAAAACGTGTGCTGAATACAGGTTATGTCTCTCTCCTAAGGAGACAGAGGTTTAATGGGTAAATTACCTGGTGCGGTATTACAGGAAGCGGATTTGCATTGGATGTTAAGATTAGAATGAATCATAATATTGATTCATATTAACACTTTCTGTTGAATATGCATGAACTACAATAGAGGCGAAGCACCCACAGCTAACCGCAAATGATCTCAAGATTAGATCCGTGCCTGTTAGTGAAGCTAACTGTAGCCCTATAGAACAGAACAGAATGTCACACTGTAGCTTAAATATATGTGAAACCAAGAGGCAAAGGGTAGCACTAAACATCACCTATGTGTGAACAGTTGTTTACCACAGTTGTAGGATTAAAGAAGTTTATTCATCTTTATAACGTCATTTGCAATTGTCTGTAGTTTCACCTGCCGCCTTTGTTCACACAGGATCTTGCAGAACCACACACACACACACACACACACACACACACACACACAGTGTTCATGAACACTTTGCACTGTGTATGTATATATATATATATATATATATATATATATAATATTATCTATTAACCACGAACACCCACGGCTCTACCAGTGTTTCTCCTCTTTGTGGTAGAGAGACAAAACAGAGCAGACATAATAACATTTGTACTTTCACACCCAACTTCAAAAACAGTTGGAAATCCATTACTTACAAAGCGAAAGAGAGGAAAATTGTCTTTCTATTATAATACAAAAAGAATCACCAAAAAAGGAACAACATTAACATTAGGAACAACAGAAAGGATGTCTGGTATGGCATCGACAAAACTGACAATGTATTTAACGGTACTATTTGAACAGAGAGGAGCCAAAGTGAAAGACAGAGAGATAGACAGAAAGATGTTAGGACAACAATTTCACTGCACAGCAAAAGAGGTCAAGTAAGTGTATGAAGTCAAGAAATGCAATAAGGGACTACGAAGTTTTGTGGAAAATATGAGAAATGTTACAGTGAAGTAACTTTAAGTGAGTAGGTGCGGAAAATAGGAGTGAGTCTACGTGTGTGGAAGTGAATTGGGACTTACATAAGGACACGTAGGTACCGGAAAGTCAGATCACTGTTTACTTGGAAAGCTAAGAAAAGCCAAACGACAGACACAAGGAAAACAAAATGTTTGAAAATTGAAAACAAGAGTGTTCTTCTCAAGAAACACATCAAGACGCTGCATGACAGATCCAGTTAGACCGGCAAGGACCGAGCTGAAGGGTAGCTGGCTGAAGTCAGAACCAGGAGCTTGTTTATGTGATGCTACCTGAAGCGGTAGAACCAGCAAGCTGTCACAATGAGATGACCTGAGGTCGATTTGGGTTGCAGGACATTCTCCAGATTTTTCATGCACTGGAAGGCAAAGACTGTGTGGCTATTCATAGAGGCTGAAAGAGGCTGACAAAGTGAGGACTTGGCTGGAAATACAAGGGCCAATATTGTGTCATGGCTGAAGCTGAAGTGATAAGCAGCCATTCTGTTTGAGATGTAAGAGGGGCAGAAGTTGAGGAACAGAAGGTCTAAATGAACGTTTTAACCTGGTGTCACCAGAGTACAAACTATTAGTAGATTGATTATCGGCCTGGAAATGGTACCATCAATCAAACATCATCTGTGGAATGAAGGTCAACTGATGGCAACTCGATGATAGATTCATACAACGTTCTGTAAGATAGGACAACATCCAAAGATCCCTTCAAAAACAAGCATAGCTCTCTGTTCTTCAGATGCATCAGTCAAGAACTTACAGCACATTCAAGTTATACATTCTGTCAATATGTGTGTTCCCTGGGAGTCGAACCCTTGATCTTGATGTTGCTAGCACCATGCTCCACCAGTGAAGCTATAGGAACAGTTAGCCAGTTGGTGAAAAATTGCACATTCTTGCATTTGGTCTACCCAACACACCCTTACATAACTACCATGCATGCATGCTTGTTAATAAACTTCCTCCATCACATAACAGCCCAGATCACCATGACTGCCTGTTCTGCTGTCTGTTACTATTGGAAACAGAGGAGAGAAGATACAGACTGAAGCTTGTTATAGAAGCAGAACTCAGCTCGGCACATCATCACTCTACTGAAGTGACTCAGTCCCAATTATCTCTGAAGGGAATGTTTTTAACACGAGGAGATGGAGACTAAATTTCCCCCTGCTTCCAGTTTGGAGAATTATGAGATTTCACCATGACTAGAATTTCTTTGATGTTTTCAGTGGTTGCCTGAGAATTTGTGTTGTTCTTTGCTCTCTTGTGCGGATATATTTCATAAGATGATTCACTGAGAAAACAACAGAGACAAGACAAAAAAAATCACCCTGTAAACAGAGCCATGGGTGGGATCAGCAGGCAAACATAGCTAATCCTCCAAATAATATGTGGAAATTTTTGGTGGTATCATTTTTAAAATAGCCTATACAGACTAGATCAGTGTTTCTAGAATAAGAATGACATTTAAGTGTGCAGTTCTGGGAAGTCTAGAGCAGATTTGAGAATCACTGGTCAAGATGTTCTCTTCTGATTGAGTAGATTGTAAAAGAGGAAAATTAATAAGACTTAGATTTTATCTGGACACTGTCTGGTTTGGAAAATTAAATCAACATTACTAGAATCACAGCCATTAATGAAATATATAGCAGGTGCTATGTGTGTCCAAAATTAAAAGCTCATAAATCAAGGCAAGATAATATTGACTGTTGGGCCACTGAAAACAACACTGATTTAAAACATTATCAGCTTGTTGTTATAAAAAGCACAGCTTTTAAAAAGTAACCATCAATGGCCATAACTTATTTCTAAAACAAATTAGGATTTGGCCTTTCACCTCTCATTTAGTAAAATCTACAACCCTAACAACCCCCCAGGCTTCCTTATCCACCCCACGATTTTGTATGTGTGCTGGAAAACAATGTCCTTTTGAGACGTCCTTCAAATGTGTACATTTTTATACAGAAATGTAATTAAATATTAACAGCAGCTGTACCATGACCCTCGAGATGAAGCGTTATCAAAAATCACCATAAAAATAGAGAATAAACAAGTAACCTGCCTTGCTTATGCAGTTATATTTACGCGTAATTTGGCAACGATTACAGCAAATGGATTACAGCAAATGTCCCCACAAACTCATATCTTGTATGCCACATACTGTTTTAAACACACAAACAGTACAAACATCTTTTTAATCCACACCCTGTCTTTCTCGCTTTGAGAGGTCGACTATATGCAAAGGGAAAAGCGGGCGGCCCGCACGCCCACAATAACACTTCTGACGTCAGCCGACACCGCTCCCGTTGGATGCAGCAGCAGCGGAGCGGCGAGAGAGACTGAACGGGGATTGAAAGAGTCGAGCGGTGGCGGCAGCCATCTTAAAACTACCGCGCTCATCCGAGATATACATCCTCTGGATACTTTCTTAAACCCCGAGCGAAAACAGATCTTATCCGGAACGAGGAGACACCGTCACATTGTTTAAAGCGTCAAGCGTTTCTGTTACGACGACGGGATGCGGATCCGCGGGGTAAAACCTTTGGCGTCTGCAGTCGGTCTGCTTTTTGGACTATTATGCGCGGTGGAGGCAGCAAAAGGTAAGCGGCATAAGTTAAAGAACACAATATTTGTTTATAACACAAATATGTGTATTTATAATATATATTTATGTTGTTTGATTTTTAAAGCTTTACAGTCTCCTCTCTGACATGCCCATGTATTACCGCGAGGGAGAAAGTCATTAAATAATATTTAAAGAATCGTATTAAATGTTGTTTATGTTCATGTAAATACGCACGTTTTGATTTCTTGGATCCGGTTTAATTGTTCAATGAAAGCGCGTGGATGTTGCGTGCCGCGCTATTACGCGCACTTGCAAATCGCATCTTATTAAAAATCAATTTCTCTTATAATTTACCGTCTCGTACCGAAAACATGTCATGGAATAAGCGCCGTGGCTGTCAACTTTGACATATCCACTTTCCCTCACGGTTCCGCCTCGCTTTACATCTATTTTTGAGTGTCAATTCTTTACAACAGCAATCTCCCGTTCCAACACCCGCGGGCAAGAATTTAGCTTACAGCTGTTTGTACAAAAGGGCATATTACGTTTTGTAATACCAAAAGCAGTTTTGTAACGCCTGCTTCATGTGGACAGTTTCATTTCCTCAGCCGGTATTATCCGATCACTTGTTTGTTTTGTGATCGTCGTGATTTGAATAGATATATAGATATAAATACCGATAAGATGATTAAGGGAACAGATAAAGGCCCGTGCGCAATGCAGTTCTCGCGTGGAAGGCTCAATGTGGTCGGATTTACAAAAAAAATCTGTATCAAGACACACGCAGTCAGAGATGACTGAAGGACATTTTACAGCAGTCTCTCTCTCTCTCTCTCTCTCTCTCTCTCACACACACACACACACACAGATGCTGAATGTGTGAAACGTTTGCCTGTAAAACGGTGCGTTCCAGAAATAGCCTGTCTTACCTGGCAGCTACCTTACGCATTGCTCTGAAAGGCGGGTTCGTGATTGCGTCCCTACATTGCGTGTAAAGCTGGAAAATACGAATGCATTTCGCAATTAAAAAGAAAACTAGCCTATATTGTTTGTTTGTTTATAAATGCAATTCCCAAGACGTGCATGTATTAATAGACATGGCAATAATTGTACGTCACAGTGTTGTTTCCATGTGGGGCTGCAGGCATGCATGACCTGAGGCCATCAGTAAACAGATCATTAACAAATAAAAATATCTAAATTTCTCTTGATTTACATCAGTTGTTTTTGTGATTGCGGCAAATTTATACTAGAGAGACATTTCGCCTGAAATGCGGCAGACATGTGCTTCATTTTCTTTTTTAACAGAGTGTTTATTCACAAGTCAAAAGCACACTTTTAAACATAACCCCCCCACAGATGACTAGTGTGTCTGTCACAGTTTCTATGACTCTAATAAGTTTATTACTCTTGATGGATAAGAAGACAGGGTTTCTTTGAGCTCGGCTGGCTTTGTTTAAACACACCTGCTCGTTTCCCTGCTGTTATCAGTGGAGTGCGGCACAGGCCCCACCTTCACACTGGATTGCACAGTCGTGTAAACAACCATGAGATGACCAGCTCTCTTTTAGTTCATTTTAACGGTTTAATAATTAAAGACCTCTAGAGAAGGCTGTCGTATGTTTAACGTTTGTGAGAGGTTTACCGCAAACTTGGGTGTCTGGAATATGCAAGCATGCAAATTGCATGCTTAATTCTTTTGCATATTGCATGCTTAATTAATGCATAATTCTTTTCCCGAATCTTCCCCAAATATGCAGTTCTACATAGCAATGCATGCACCTGTCATACATCAGTACAGTGTTTCCTGGATTCCTTGTTTTATATTTTATACGATTTTATTGATGAAATGATAAACGTTCTCATGAGATCCTCTGAAAGCAAAAATTAAAGTGTGACTTAGCTACGAAAAATTTAATTAGTGTTCTTAGAAACAAAAACGTTAATACAACATCTAAAAAAAATTGTTCTTAGAACACTTAAAGTAACATTTTTAACATTTTGTTATTTAATGAAAGCATTAGAAAAACGTTCTTACAACCTAAAATTGTTAGTTTAGGAAACTTCTGCAATTTGGCTACTGCTTGACAGATGATTGTTGAATTGTTATTTATAGTAGACAAAGTTCCAGAATTTAAACAGATTTTTATTACTAACACCAGACGTTTCACCGAAGTGCAACGCTTGAACTGTCTGATTACACTTGCTTGTAGTTTATGTGTTAAAAGGAAGTCTTTAAGACCAAGCAGAAGATCGTAACTACTTGTAGAGCCCTTAAGCCCTGCAGCACATTTCAGACTGGAGGAGATTTCACGTAAACAGCTGCTCATTCACACCCATGCCCTGCGGTCAAATGTCTTCCCTGTTTCAGCACACTGAATCCTGTAGCTGTGTCTCTTAACTTACAGAAGGCTTGATGGATAATCTCTGAGGACTTTTCCCCGTAAGAACTAGAACGATTTTGAAGTGTTGGTTTTGCAGATAGCTAGACATCCATTAGCGCTTTTCTTCTGCGATGTGGGCTGTTGAAGGGCCCATTAATTCTGGGAGCAGAAGATGGATAAAATAAGCTGAGCAGATTTTCTCTCAGGAAGGAATCTCTGCATTGTTCCTCGCAAACAAACATGGAGAACGCAGTCGCGGTTGTTGATGCGCGCTGTTAAAACATAACTGCATTTAGTGGTTTAGGGTTTATTTTAACGGTTTCGAATGCATTGAATGTTTATTATTTATAATAAACATATTAAATAGAAGTACAATAGGGTTATTATACTTATATAATGGGGTTAGTGGTACAAATGTGGAACAGGGTAATGACAATGATTATATTGCTCATTTTGATCAAATAAAAGGTGTTTACCTTTAATTGTGTTTTCGATTCTTACTGTTGTCCTTTTGTGTCCGCTCTCCTGTATCATATACTGTGCTATTGTTTATGGAATTTGAAATCTTGAGGAAACAATGAATCTTTTGGCCTGAACTCAGAGCCGCGTGCCGTGGTAAAGTGCGTAACAGTGCGCCCACTGTTAGGCAGAACTCGGTCTTTCGACGTATGTAGTAACTCTTGAATTTCAAGCACTTTGTAATCATAACAGATGACAAAGCATTGTGTCTATTTTTTATGCTTCATTTTTCACTTGTAGTGTTGGCGGTATGGTATAAATTCCTTAAGATAATCGGTCTTAGTCACTGAGGCGGCTCGGCAGTCAGTTGTAATTTCATTGGCCTCTTTGCAAGCTGAATTGAGTCAGTGATCTGTCAAGAATAGGTCATTACGCACTGAATATCAGGTCTGTTTAGGCCCGTTGTTGATTTTCCGAACAGCAAACTGCCTCTGAAACAATTTGAAACAATAAAAGGGTTACAGTAAGTAACTGTAGAAAGCTAGGAAACCATTTTTATTGCATTTCGAAACATTAATTTTGCAGGTGCTTTTCCTAGGTGATTTTTTCCCCCCTTCATGCCCTAAGCTATACATTTCATTAGCATGTGCTTATCCTGGGCCTTGTTGAAAACTGCGCAGCAAAATATGAGCTGCAGAGGTGGGTGTCTTCAGCTGTGTAGAGATGCTATTCAGAGTTTAAAAAAAGGGGGAAAAAATCGTTTTCTCTGTCAGTGAGAAAAGAACATAAAGGTCTACAGATCTCTTTTTAGTGCCCTAAAAGTGAGACCTTTTAAGGTTCCTTTCGCAACCTATTAGGACGGTAACATAACCCAGCCCTGACATCATTACCTGATTACATTTCAGGTCAAATCAGTACACCCGCTGAGCGCTGTGCAGAGAGCACATCCTTTTAGTATCTGTTTTATTTTGCCCTTTGTCAGCCTGATAAATGCGTCAATCAGCTATTCTGCGCCTCATGGCGTCAGTACAGTGAGCTCCATGGGAACAGGTAACCAAAGAGTAGGTGTTACCTGTACATGGAGGTGTGCACAGCCTGTGCTGCACAGCCTCTGGAGGTCTGAAAAGCAGCTCTGTCTTCCGTGACTCACTTTCACTCTCACTGGGCTATTGTGTGGCCTTACTAAACTGTGTGATTGAGCTCCATTCACTCCACCCTGCCCCCACCCTCCCTCAAAGCAGCTTTCCCATGTTGTTCTGTCATAGTTTTGCAGATGCTTTCTTGAGTTCACACCGAACTCTTGTTTGGTGTGGCTAGGAACACTTTTTATGTAAACGGTGGATGTTTTGGTCAGAGATCTACGTTGGGCGAGACCCAGCTAATAATTTTAGCTTGTGAGAATGGTTCCATTAAGTAAAAAAACGTTAACAGTTGTATTTAAAAAGGAATGTTCAAAACAACCAGTTTTTTTAGTCGTTGAATTAATGTTATTGCTTGGTTATAAGAACGTTATTCAAGCATTTTCTGTAACATTTTCAGAATGTTTCACTAACAACTTAAGAATAACGTTTTTAATATATGATCTACAAATGTTACAGCAAGACCTTTTTCAAATACTTTGCGAGAACTTTGAGAGAACGTTAGCCAATGTTCTGAAAAGAAAGCTGGGGAAGGTTTTAAACCTTGACAAACAGTTTTCTGATGATCTGTTTTCTGTGACAAATGAGGCCCATTTGAACAGGCAGCTGCGTTTTAAATTCTCGTGCAAACATTTAAGCACGGCTGTCAAATTAGGGACGGACTGAAAATTGCTTGATAAGTCAGTACGCCAGTACGTTTAAATCGCCTGTGTGTGCGATCCAGATTTGAGCCGTTCAGGAAATAAGATGCCCGTTCTCCCCTCATGTTACGTTTTAAGATTACATCTTTATGAGTTGTGTTGCCTTGTTGTATTTATGCAAATTGACCTCTTGTGTTTGTTACATTGTTGTCTGGGGCATCAATAGCTGAGTGATTTGTATCCAAGAAGGCCATTGTAATGGTGGATTAGGTCGGCCATTGTCCTGCTTCTTCACACGGCAATGAGATCCGTTTGGGAAAGACGTCAAAACACGGCAACACATTTTTGTATGATGCTTTAGAAAAGGGCTGTTTGAATGTCTCTTTGAGGAGTAACGGAGTCACAGGACACCCGTTAAGTGTCCATTTCCAGGTCTGCCAGGTGTAGAGCAGTCGTTAACTTTAACTATTACTGGTGGAAGTTAAATTTAAGCAGCTGTATAACACTTGGTGAGAAATCGCAGCTCGCTAACAACGGAGGTGAGAACAGAGGTGTCGGTAGTGCTAATTGACAAAGGCGGTGGTAGATCACACTCTGGGTGTTTTCACTGTGAAAGGTTTCCTCCATACTGACCCGAAATAGTCAGCCATCACTAAACCGTTTAAACGTGTGCTTAGACAGAACACACGAGAACGTCCAGCCAGCTGTGTTGAAGATTTCTTGTATTGTTTCTTAAGACTGTAAGTGTAAGAGAGTTTTTTTTATGTCTAAAATGGCTTGTGGATATTTCAAGGTTGCGCAGAGCCACACACTGATGGTTTCTGCTTAAATGTGAGGTTGTTGCTAAGGGCAACGTACACATGAACAGTCAGGCGGTGGTATTAGTATCTTTATGGTGTTTCTTGAGGGATTCTGGCAGATGGAGGAACCAACATGGTTGACACACTAACCTTTGACTCAACCTCATCAATCAGACCTCATGAGGCCAGATACACACATTTATGTTCTGCTGTCGTTTCGTAGGCCTTCTTGTTGAATTCTGATCGTTAAGAATATTATTTTGTTTTGCTCACATTTACTAGCCAGCCACTCACCCTGCATCCAATAATGGCCAAAATTAGGCTGAACAAAGTATTTAGCTTAATTGTTTTGTGCTTGACTGAAACAGAAACAATTTATTTTGGGTTACTGAACCAACAGTAAATGAATGGCTTCCGTTTGCCATTAAAGATGGATGTTGGTCGCCCTGCAGAGTAATTTATGATCAGATAATTGCAGGATAAAGTCTTGTTGGTTTCCTTTGAGCCCCCACCACCCAAATGTAATAATCCCAGGTCTGTTGCTTAAACACTTAAATGGTTAAAGTTTAGTTAAAACAATTTATTTGAAAATAACAATCCAGTGCAACTGTTTTTTTGTCATGAGATGTCTATAAAAATGTGCTTTAAATCTAAATTTTATTATATATACTTAAATGCATTTTAATATATATAATATATTTTATCGTCTAAATAGTCATAAAAAAAAAATTTATAAAACAATGCTTGACGTTAATTATATTTGAGCAGTTGTTTTTGTAGCGTTAATAAAAATGGCGATAAAAATATATGAATTGTTAATATGTAACAGTAATTTTTATAGCTTCCCTTTTCATGCTTCATAAGACTGTACTGGGATCAGAATGAAATAGTAACTCGGCAGTGTCTTCTGTTCCCACAGTGCTTTTGCCTTTGACCTATGACTCCCTTCAAAGCATATGTGGCACATCACAACACGTTGTAAAGTTGCACAAGCTTGTGGCCTTGAAAAGCCAACAAAACAAGAGCATCTCATTATGGGATTAGGTGTCAATGAGTTTACATGTTGGCTAACAGGATTGCATGCCAGGCATAGCACAACAGTCCATGACCCGACCCCCCCCCATCTGCGCTTGGCACATGCCGTCTGCCCAGACTCCTTACACTAATATTTTTAAATAGCTGCACATGGTCTGCATTTCAGCCTGCCCAGCTAACAGGGAACATTCTCAAAACGTTGGCTAACGTTCTCTAAAAGTTCTCTGAAAGTTATCACTAACATTCTTGCAGTAACGTTAGTAGAACATTTTCCTGACTTTATATCTTATGACAAAGGTTATTCTTAAATACTGTAACTTTAAAAAGTTACAGTATTTAACACAAAATGTGTAAATAACACGTTTTGAACATTGGAACTTTCAAAGTACCTTTGAATGTTTTTGTTATTTCATTAAAACGAGGGAAACGTACAATGTACATTCAGCCTAAAACTGTTAGCTGTGTAAATTTAGGTGACACAGTTGAAATGAATGAATGAAAACGCTGGATAAGCATGTAAGTATAAAGACTGTGACTAGGCGATTCTCTGCTTGCCAGCTTCAATATGTGGGCTGGAATGCTGAGATTAGCAGTTAGCGTTAGTGCTGCAGGCTTTTTCCTGGTGCCTCAGCGTGACTGGCAGACAGCGTTTATTTGTCTGCCATAGACATTCGTTTGCAAAACACACACAGGAAGCGGTTAGTCGGAAATCCTTTAAACTTTGCCTACAATCTCTCAGTCTTAAGTGCTAATAAGTGTGCGACATCCCCAAGTCAACCGTGTCCTCTTACTTGACTGCATCATTAGGTACTAATTTCAGCCTGCGTGCATTCAAAAGATTTAATTAGGACTAAATGGCTTAATTTGCGGATATTACCCAAATGACTGTAATCTGAATGTTGGATGGTGGTTTCACTCGTCAAATTAAAATATTGTTTTCTGCAGTTGAGAAAACCGGGCAATTTCGCTCTAATGATTGTGTTTTGTAGATCGTAAACAAACATCACGCTAGTTTCGGTGCTTGCAAACCTCACCCCCATGATTTTCTGAAGTGTTGTGAGTGGTTGCCAAGTCATTGCTGTGTTGTTGCTAGGGTGTTCTATGTGGCCCAAGTCATTCTTAGAACTTTTTAAAATTACATTTTTATAACAAGTTAACAACAAGTCAATAACAAGTTTATCATTATGAAATGATGTTTTGGGTGTGCTGTCACTATTCCTGGTCTGTTTATTAAACCGCGCTCACATGCGTCCATACGAGCCCAGTGGATAAACATGCGTTGTGCTGTTGCCATGCAACTAGCTGAAATGCTTCTATGTGGAATGGGTGTAAAACAAGCGGCTGGCCGAGGGCCTCCTAAACTGCTGCCATGTGCCTGAGCTGCACAGCGCCCAGAAATTATATCAACCACATCAGAGCCCCTTTGGTAATCTGATTTATTCACTGCCAGCCTCATAACCCCTCATTCTCTTTGATTTCCGGCTGTTGAGTTGGTAATGACGGAAACCAGACATTTGCATGGGGTTTTCTAGCATAAACCGTTTCTAATGGCTCATTAGAGGAGGTTTGATTGTTGTTTGATTGGTCAGTGTGTTTTTGCTAGGAGAAGTGAGTGACGTGTGTACCATGTGGTGAGTGTTTGCACATGGTTTTGTGTGTGGGAGTGTGCCAGGGTTTAGCAGGTGTTTGGCTGGTGTGTTTAGTGCTTCTCTCTTGCTGGGATCATTGCCATGGCTGAATGTTCTCCAAGAGGCCTCAAGAACCCTTATTGAGATGCACCAAAACATCACCAAAAAGACACATTCACCTAATTGTCCAAATGAGACATTTTAGAGTTCCCACTTTGTCGCCTCGCTTAAGTGGCTGTTTGTGAACATGGTTCTCAGTGGGGATCATTTCTCCTCTTGTGTTCATTTGTGATGATAAACAGTGTTATCGGTGTGTTTGTACCGTGGCCTGAAGGACAAGAAACAGTTGTTAGTAGGTTTTAAACCCAGCTTAGCCCCAAGTGTTAAACCACACAGCTGTAAAGGTCCCACGCTGCTTATGTTGCTTATCAGTGGTGCTTGTTATGAAAAGCTTCACTTTTATTATTGCTCAAACCATTAAGTGTGTTCATTTATCTACACTGTTTGTGGGATGGATGTGAATTAGACTGATGGTGTAGTGTTTAGTAGTCTAGTAGTGTCTAGTAGCGAAAGTGATACGGTTAACTCATCAGGTGAGGAGTGAACACACACTGCAAGTCATGAACACACACTGCAAGTTATGAACACACACTGCAAGTCATGAACACACACTGCAAGTCATGAACACACACTGCAAGTCATGAACACACACACACACACACACACAGAGCAGTGGGCAGCACATTACTGCGCCCGGGGAGCAATTGGGGGTTAGGTGCGATGCTCAAGGGCACTTTAGTTGCAACCCCCCAGTGCTGGAATCGAACCAGCAACCTTCTGATTACAAGCCAAACTCACTAATCAGTAGGTCACAACTGCCCCCCGTAGGCCACAACTGCCCCCATATAATGGGCAAAAAATAACCTTGATTTACATTGAAGCAGTGACCTGAGCTGCTGTATATCTTAGGGATCGGGGTATAATGAATATTTAGGGTTGGGCTGTTTCAACTTGGGGCGATTAGTAACCACCCAAAACTCATGATCATCCAGGGAAACACCCAGATGATTCTAGTGCACTGGCAGAATGAAAAACCCTACTCACATTTTCTTCGAAAAAATAAGAGTTTTCTTTGTATTTTTAAAGCTCAGTCTCTTTATTTGCAGTTGACTTGTATCCCTGGTAAAAAAAATCACTTAAGCATTTCTCATGTCTAAGTAAACATTAAACCATGTGTTTAACAAACGAAGTGCAGTAAGCCAAACACTGTATACTCAACCTGCGTTAATGGTGAGTAACATAATCCATCTTGCCTTTCGTGCATGTGACTTCCCTCAGTTTTTAAGGGTTTACAAAGCTGCGAGTTTAAAGCAGATTATCAGGGTAGTCTGCTCAGACAATCTGTCCAGAGACAAACAGCAGCAGCCCGGGTTACGTGAGACCACCTGCCAAGACTATGCTATGAGCCAGGGACGAATTTCACAAAAAATATCAGGTTCCCCTCAGCTAACAGGAAATGTCTTCAGAATATTGGCTAATGTTCTCTAAACGTTCTGAAAGTTACATTAGTAGAATGTTTTATATCATAGTTAGCGGGATGTTTTAGTGGAATGTTTTAAAAATTAAAACGTTTGAATAATGTTCTTATAACCAAACAATAACCAAATAACGTAAATGCATCGTCTAAAAATTGGACAATTTGAACATTCTTGAAACTTTTCAACATTTTTGTTACTTAAAGGAAACATTATGGAAATGTTCTTAGAACCTAAAATTGTTAGCTGAGACTGTATTGATCACAATGTAAAGAGTTTGGCTTCATGTGTTTGTTGTTGATTGACAGATATAGTAGTTGATGTTTAACCTTTCACAGATTTAAATCACAAATGTATTGCATCTGAACACGGTATAGATACATAAAATGATAGCTCAGTCAAGCATGTTATTTTCTAAAAGGTGTGAAATTGGATACAGTGTGTAACGTGAGCGGATGTGAGTGTTCTGGTATGATTATTGCTTTGGAGGTTAGATCCTTCAATTAGAGTCGCATCAGGCTTCTGCCTGCAGGGTGAGTCGCCAGACTCCACAGAGAAGCTAATAAATCATCCAAATTACTCGAGCAGGTGCACAAGGGGCAGATCTTTTCAAAACGTAATTTTCTGCAAAATGTAAGAGATGACAGATATTAGCGCAGTGGATGTTGAACAGTTTACGTGGACCGAATTATTAGATTTTAGTGTTTTGATGGTGGTATTGAATTGTCTTATTGGTTCAAAAATGAAACAAAAACAACAAAATTGCTACTTGAAAAGTTGTCTTTTGGATTTAATGACGGCATGAATTCAAGCTGGCATGGAGTTCTGAAGTTTGTGCTGATCCGTGTTATCCCAGCATGATTTGAGAATTATCCAAGAACTTCTTGTGTGCTTCAATATTTATTCATTTTACATACTAACCTGTTAATTGTTCAGTTTTGGCTGAAGATTAGTTAGGTGCTCAAGTGAGAAGCTGAAGTTCTGCCATGTTTTGAAGGACGCGTGACTGTGATAAAGTCTTTTAGGAAGCGCATTATGTTTCTTAAGTTATTTAGCTGCTGTGATTCAGTGGACTCTGTGCTGTGATGGACTCTGCTGACGACAGCATCAGTCTGCTGAGCTCATTTTGTTTCCCAGTGGCCTCACTTCCTGCCGCCGCCTCGCTGACAGTTCCGCACACAATGAGATCAGCACTGCAGGAGTATCGCATTTCACCCCGGCAACTGCTGATGTGCTCACATTTTGGGTGTAGGCACCGATGAGCTGTTGAATGGAGCAATCTGCCCTCAACCTCTGCGCGCAGGCCGCGTCGCTGCAGTCTTTCTGCAGTCTGCAGCTGAAGCGCATGGACTGCATCCGTCCTTTGCGCTTTCAGGCCTGGCGGAGCTCAAAGCCTTCAGTCAATGGCAGTAATGAGCCGCTGAGATTCCACACGCTGAGCAAACAGAGGCAGCAAATGCCACGGCACGCTAGCGCTGCGCTATGTCGCGCGCTGAAGGCTTGTTTGTAAATGTGGGTGGAACGAGCTAAATCTTATATTATGATATGAGTCATTCTATAACACGTAATGCTAATATTTAAAAAAGTAAGTAAACCAAAATATGGTTTATTTATTAAATTACCGTGTGGCATTTTCTATTTTTAAACAATGCAGTGAATTTATTACTTTACGAATGAGAACTGGGTTTGTCCTTTTATTTGGAATTTGACCGAAAAATAACCAAAATGAGGATTTCATATTCATAAATGAGTTTTAGATAATACAACATTTCAGTTATAAACTATTCAAAACAGTTGCAATAATATTGAATTATATAAATGTATTAATATTTTAAATTCTGAATGACCTGTGTTCAAGTTGCTTAGCAACCATAATTAACCAAACAGTGCTTCACGTTGCACCTGTATATATTGCATCAGGACACATCGTGTTTTGTGGTTTTATGTTACTCCATTTTTCCTTTATCCTCACGTAAATAACTGTCGTGCCCTCTAACAGCCACACAAGTGTGTTGGGAGTATAAACAGTAATAGCAAAATCTGAATGGGAGACATATTAATACACCTCTCAACATCATACTGCTCAGCTTGAGTGGCTAGTGTGTCATTTTGCCTATTAACTAGTGTTTTGAGTACTCAACCAAAATAACCAGTTACAAAATAACCAGTTTCCTGCGGTTATTGGTGGTAGTCAAACAATTTCTTCTGTTTTCCACAGTAAATAAGCACAAGCCATGGATTGAGACCACATATCATGGTATCGTGACAGAAAATGATGACAAAGTTCTCTTGGACCCTCCACTCATAGCCCTGGATAAAGACGCCCCACTGCGCTATGCAGGTAAGACCCTCCATCTTACGATCTTACACTAAGCTGTCAGCCATTTTGCTTTCTCATTCTTTCTAAACCTAAACATTTAGTCATGAGTTACATTGATTTTTTTTTTTAAAGAAGTATATACACCTGATCATTTTTCAACTGATTATATTGATTATTGATACGTAGATTATGCAATGTTTGCGTTTATGGAAAAAGTTTAGCAGAATTTTCAAAAATGTTGTTTTTTTGTAAGCATATAATCAAAACTTTAAAACTTTTTTCTGGTTTTGTACTCTGCATTAATTGCAGACGTTTTGTAAATGACTTTGGTTTAAAAATGTCATGATGGTATGACAGAGATTTCCTATAGACCCCACATCTTAGCTATTACCTATTTTTATATAAAACATGTTTATTTACAAACATTAATACAGTCTACAACAAACCATAATTACAATTTACATATATGACCTCATATCATCAGATTGTCATTGAACGTTATTATGCTGTAATCTGTTTTGCAAAGATTGTAATTAGGTTTGTAGATGTTCTTGCAGGCTCTGATGCTCTGGGTTAATGAGCTGTTTGTTTTTTCATTTACTGGTTTATGCGTTTTAGATCTTTGAGCGTTATGTCCCTCGATATTAGGTTAAAGATTCGGAATTTAATATTTAAACTTTGGCTATCATTGATCTACCAAAAATGCAGGCAATAAATTGATATGGATCTTGGGGTGAACCAGTCAGAAGATCAGAGCCGTTTTTGTTCCCCAGATATTCGGAATAAGGGTATATGTGGTATGGGGCAATAGGGGTATTTTTGAGCACATAGAAGTCATATGCTAATGGTTAATAAGATGAGGATGAAGCTTTTCATAAACCAGTCACTTTTTTTAAAGACTTCTCGTTCCTCTGGCAGCTGGTCTCCAGACTGGAGCGGCTGATATCAAGATCAATGAAATTTCCTCTTACTTGTTTCCTGTGAGAGGGAATGTGCAGCATTAGCACCGGTCCTGGCCTTTTATAATCACTAGAGATTTACTTTGACCTCATTTTAAAGCTCTTCATGTGGTTCATTGTGAACACACTGCCTCAATTCTCCCAGTTTTAGTACCAGTCCTCTGCGCTCTCCAAATATGGGACACCGCTGGGGATTGTGGGAAGTAGCAGCAGGCATTCTGGGAGCATAATTGATTCACGTGCACTGATGGAGTTTACCTTTAGTTGATCAATTGCCTTGGTAAAACCATTAATAATATCTGCCAAACTATATGTTATTTTGACTTGTATTAATTGTATTTATTAAAAGCTAACCTAGATTTATTACTGTTACATATATAATTTCTCTTATATAGTTAATAAAAGATCGTTTAAATTTCAGCATGTTTTGTTTTCATGAGATTTGAAGCCAGAAGTGAGTATATAAGAGCTTGATTATGTTTACAAGCTCTCTTAAATTCAGTTTGAAAGCGTCACAAGGCTCTGCAGGTGACTGTTTCATTCTTAACGTGTCTGCTAATGCTAGCGTGCCGGTTGGCTTACACAGATTTTGGGAGTTTGGCAAAAACCAAACAGAACTGTGACATTTCTGTTGACAATAGTGACATTTTAGAAACATTAATAGCAGAGCTCATGTTGCTAAACATAACCCACAAGTCATTTTTCATTCATGTCTCTGTAAAGGTTATATATATTCGTTTAAATTTACGAGAGTCTTTTAGTATACAAAAATATTCAAGTAGATTTTTATTAATCTTGTGATTTTATTTTTTTAAAAGAGGGCAATATTTGCACCTGGAAATGTATTTGAAATAAAGATTTCATTTAAGCTAAATTAAGCACGAATTAAAATTTTTATTAATTTCGTTCTGTTGAAACAATTAATTGAAATCAATTCTAAAACCTTAATATGATATGAAGATATGATAAAACAATAAACCTTTTGCTAGAATATATTGTACATCTTTTCCCTGTTCATATGTTAGATTAATCAGATTAGACTGTGGTGTAAATGTTTTTACATTTTAAATATTTTGACCCCAAGCCCTGTTTAATTCCTGACTCTTTTCTCATGTCCCAGCTGTACTTGTCTTATTTTCACTGTATGGAGGGGTATGGTGTCCCATTGGGCCATGATGTCCCATCATGATTGATGTTCTGCTGGACGTTTATAATCCAGCTGCAGGCATTCATTCACACAGGATGTTCTCTATACAGAGCTCTTACATTCCTATCAGTGGAGAACTGAGCGGTTCCAGCTCACTGTCAATTTCAATATTTCCTCTGACTCATGATGACCGAGTTCTTATTAACTTTTTCGGGCTCTGTTAACCTTCAGGACAGTCAAATCCTGAAACGGTCATAAACCAAAACGATAATCAAGTACACAATTAAACCCCTCCGTCAGGGGTCTTGTTTCTCACGTCTCGGGCGGGCTTTTGTTACGCCCTAATCGATTTCCTCCTGCAGTGCTGCAGTTTGAGGGAAAGAATCAATATTCGTTGTGTTTTGCCTGATGGAAAATAAAGGACTGTTGGAGTTGGCGCTCAACACGCTGGCTGGATTTTTGGGCAAGTGTCTGGACGTACAGTCATTAGTGTCCCAGAATGCAATGATGAGGCACAAAGCTGGACTGCATGACTTGCTCTGAACAGCAGATCCTAATGGAAAATCCATCTGTAATTGTAGAGTAGAAAACGAAGTGGACAGCTCCACCAGTAGAGGCCAAGGATGGGGTCAAACTGGGCCCTAAGTAGTCCGCCAAGCACAACTAGGAAACTAGAAAAAACACTTTAGCCGTGTTTATTGTCTAACTTTAGTGCTGACCAAATGATACTGATGTCGTAATATAAATGATAATATTTCAGGACATTTTTGGTTAACTCTTATTCTTTTAAATCGGTGCAAAACTCTGTATTTTACCCCCAACAGGGACTATGAAAGAGCCTCTGTCTTCTGTACTCTTTGTTCTGTGTGTTTCTGTGTGTAAATGTGAACTCTGTACCGTTTACAAAACTGTCAGTTTACAGCTCTGACTAACTTAAGGATTACCACAGTACAAGATCGGTAACATCTGTCTTCGCTCTTTTCTCGTTGCCTCTGTGTTTCTGTGAATCTTGTTCTTTCTCTGACTGACCTGAGTTTATCTTTTCTCCCTTCTCGTAGAGAGTTTTGAGGTGACCTTCACCAAAGAAGGTGATGATGGGCTCTTCTGCTGCCTCGTAACCTTGTTTTATTAACCCACTAACGCAATTATAAGAAAACCGGCCCTTTACACAGAACCTCTTGTCATGCTCTTTAATCTCTTCCCAGTTGTTCTTTTGGTTTTGGTTTTCTCTCACCTTTTGAATTTTTGGAAATGAAAGTGTAGCAGCTGGATGACATGTGCGATGCGGGGATAACAGAGTCTAGAAATATCTGTGCATGAGACATCCATGGAAGTTTGCAGATCGTAACAGTGCTTCAGCTTCTAAACAAACAGAATAAAATGCACACAAACAATATTAACATTTTTTAAAGTTTAAATGGTTAAATCTATCATTCCAAAAATGTGTTTTCCGATAGATCCCATATTTTTTTCTCATGTTTTTAAACGTTTAGAGGGAAAGTTTTTCCTTGTTTTGAAATGCCCTCCTGTAACATTTGGGGGTAAATTGAAACTTGGACTCCAAATTAGCCAAAAGTAATATCAGTGTTTATTTATTTATTCCTGCTCTATTTGTAAAGGGAAGTAACAGTGCTGAGATTGTTAACTGATGCAAACTCTCTTTGCTGTACGGTCTGTGATGTGGTCCGATCTTTAGTTTAAGCCTCTTCACTCTATGAGAGACAGCATGGCAACTGCTGCTGTTTGATGTGGATGTCAGTCGAATGGATATTTCTAACCCCTGCTCTCATCCAGTCTTTAAGTTCCACTGCCTCTTTTCCTGTTTTTCTTTGTTTCGTTCTTTCAGTTTGTATTAAAGGGTTTGCGAGAGACAACATTGCACAGGAAGACTTCCTTCACTCCTAAATCTAGCTTTAAGAGAAAATTAATGTTGTTTTTCCTTGTTTGTTTCAACATTTTTTGGGGGGTTTTGTTTTTTGAAAGTGACATCGACTGAATTTCTGATAGGATGGTGGATCTCTGTCATAAATCCTTTTCATTGCCCCATGAGTAACTTTAACTTTGTAACCATGTTTTCTTTCTTTTATGTTTAACAAATCAGCTTAGTACCTCATTAAATATGCTGGAGTATTTTTAAGTGTACAGATTCAATGGAATTTTATGTTTCTCGGTTCATATCATTTCCTTCCTGTTCTTGTTTATTAAGTATTCCTGTGAAATGTCTGTCTGCTTTCTGGATATTTTACTGCATGACTGGATGCAATGTGATCAAATGGCTTGGACCGGACACTCAGAATTCCCTTATTTAACTCTCGTCCCCTCACTTCCTGTGTACTCACCCATCCCACAATGCATCTGGCTTCCTCCAAAGACACGCCCACCTCCCGCCCACCTTTAGTGTTCCAATTCCCTTGGCTGCCAAACCAACTTCTTTGGCTGTTCTTAGTTGAGTGTGGCGTGTTATTAGTTTTGTTGTGGGTTTCTTGTACCTGTGTGACGGCAGCTGTCGCTTGGGCTCGAGTAAACGTGCGTGTGCTGTGCCGTTTCTCACCATTTCCAGGGGAAATCTGCGGCTTTAAGATCCACGGGCAGAATGTTCCATTTGAGGCAGTGGTGCTGGATAAGTCCACTGGAGAGGGGGTGATCCGGGCCAAGGGCAAACTGGACTGCGAGCTGCAGAAAGAACACACCTTCACCATTCAGGCCTATGACTGTGGCGAGGGGCCTGATGAGGGCAACATAAAGAAATCTCACAAGTGCGTATATATCAGTTGTGGTGCACTGAACCTGAGTGTATTTAAATAAAGGAAAGGCCAGTAACTGTATTTGATGAGATCCAGCATATATCATTGAAGTGTTTGTGCTGAGTCATTCTGCTGTTTTCGTCTTGCCTGTTAATTTGCATCTATTTATTTGCCGCAGCAAGAGATGAAATGTCACGTGGTGACACACACAAAATGCCTGTGTCATATTTCGCCACAAATTTAAAGAAAAAAAATTGAGAGAAGTTTAAACTATGTACATTACCATATCCATAATACCAAACATTGCATATATTATATGCAATGTATATAATATATGCATAAAGTACTTTATAAAGTATAAAGTAAAAAAACATGGCAGTATTTGTGATACTACTTTAAATTAATGCAGATTTTAAAAACGCATCTTAAAAATGAATGTACAGTAATAATTATTACAGTAATCAGAATTCTAATGAGATCAGATTCTAATGAGAATCGTTAATTGATTCTCATTACCAAACAATTTAAAACGTTTGAAGCCATTAGATCATGAGAATTTAAGGGCAACGCATACTTGTCATGAAAATATATGAATCATTTTAAAACTGTTCATGAGGAGGGGGCATTATTTAACATCTCTTGTGTCTGTACCCTGTTAACTCAATAAATAGAATAAAGAAATAGAATAAAATTCAAAATAAAGATTTAGTTAAAAAAGTAATGATATTAAAAGTATTAATGATACTATACACCTATATATATATATATATATATCTTTATATTACACAAAAAGTGCCTTTCTATATTTCCTCTAATATACATTTCATTTATGTTCTTTTTATTTAATTTTGGGATGAAATGTGAGCAGGGCTTAATGAGAGACTTAGTAGGAGGATGAGTGGAAAGTACATCGCAAAGCCCTGAGGGTGTCAGTGTACCCGTAGTTCAATCCCAAATCGATCCTCCATCTGTTAACGGGCGAGACTCTGCGTCACTGGCCTGCTTGTTCCCACCCGTCTGATTATAGATTATTAAACACGCTTTGATTTCCCCAGGGCCACCGTCCACATTCAAGTGAATGACCTGAACGAATACTCTCCAGTGTTCAAAGAGAAGTCCTACAAAGCCACAGTGATCGAGGGCAAGAAGTACGACAGCATACTGAAGGTGGAGGCCGTGGATGCTGACTGCTCTTTCCAGTTCAGTCAGATCTGCAGCTATGAGATTGTCACCCCTGATGTGCCCTTCTCTATTGATAAGGATGGTAAGCGAGGAGAGATGTTAGAACGCACCCGCTGTCATTAACACATTGGTCTGGCCATTAAATTGATATTGAATATTAAAGGAATGTTCTTTGTAATTGTTTTTTTGTAGCTTATTATTTGCACGCTAACCACTCAGCGTATTAGGTATTCGTTACTGCGAGCCGATTAACCATCTAGCTGCCCCACACCGACCCTACACGTCTTACACACACCCAGCTAACAGTTTTAGGTTGTAAGAACGTTTTCCTAATGTTTCCATTAAGTAACAAAATGTTAAAATGCCATTTTGAAAGTTCTAGGAACATTTTAAAATGTCTAGTTTTTTTCAATTGTGTATTAACATATTGCTTTTTTATTAATTCAAACATTTTTAATACTGTAACGTTTTTAAAATGTTCTGCCATCTACTTTGAAATAGCGTTTTTTATATATGATATATAACATTAAAAAAGTTCTACTAACATTACTGCAAGAACGTTTTTGATAACTGAGAGAAAGTTGAGAGAACTTTTAGAGAACATTAACCAACGTTTTGGGAACATTCCTGGTTAGCTGGGCAACCTCTCTCTATGGTCCTGGGTGTACTCAAGCAGATGGACCAAATTACGCGTGACACCGCCAGTCCAAAACACCTGCCAAACGAAAACGTATCCTACAGTAATATTGACTTCTAGGTCATTGATATTCATGCCACTATAGATGTGGCTATAAAAATTGATGCGCAAACAAGCAGTCGTTTTTAAACACTTAGCACCTGTCTGATATTGGCCATGTGTCACCTTGAGGTGTGGCCTGAATTTAAGCATGAGAACCGTTCCTTGCAGCTGCGATAGTGTTATTATTATTATACAATAATATGCGGTAGCATTATTAATATACTGTTTACTTTCACTTTGATTCGCTGGCGCACAGCCGCGTGTTTGTTGAGCTTTCTTTGTTGTGATGAAAGGAACAGAAGGTCATTGTCATTTCTTTTTATGAAGGCAACATCAAGAACACAGAGAAGCTGAACTACAGCAAAGAGCGCATGTACAAACTCACCGTGACCGCGTACGACTGCGGTAAAAACCGCGCCTCTGAGGACGTCCTTGTCAAAATCAACATCAAGCCCACCTGTAAACCAAGCTGGCAAGGTACGAAAGACACTTAAGGGCAGCACGGCTGTGTCATTGTGTTGGATAAAGCGCAATAGCTCAGCTGTACCAAGTTTTGAAAGGGTTAAAATCCTCCATTTTAACTGCTACAGTTTCAAGGTTTAAATTGTGTGATTAAATGTTGAATTAATTTCTGGAAAGTACTTGATTTTACATCATCATATTGTGGATTACAGGCTTACAGTGTGGAAGTGGTGCAGTTAAAATAATAAACCTATATAATTTATAATTTTTTTTTAGCATATGTATAGTCTAATTAGTATGCTAATATTCAATATTTATAGTATGCAATTCATGACTTTTACTTCTCTGGTGCCGTCTCTATTTGAAACAAAATTGCAAAATTTCTTTGTTCTTTTCTTTACGTATGTTGAAGTAATATTAAGTCAAACTGACATTTCCAGGGAAATCAGATCTGACAGCTCAAAATTATAAACCATTATTATAAACTAACCATTAATAATCAGGTACGTTAAGGAGATCTGTTAAAAACTGATATGTACTTGCTGACTGGTGACTGATTTTTGTTCATTTTCAACCTAAAAAAACTAACAAATTGCAATTTTAACTTAAATAGCATTATTTCCAAGTGTTTATGTGAGTCAAACACATTCTCTTTCTGGCATTGATAGGGTTTAATAAAAGGATTGAATATGAGCCTGGCACAGGAAGTCTTGCCCTGTTTCCCAGCATGCATCTGGAGACCTGCGAGGAGCCAATAACCTCCATTCAGGCCAGCATTATGCTGGAGACGAATCACATCGGCAAGGGCTGCGACAGAGACACCTACTCTGAAAAATCCCTGCACAAGCTGTGCGGTAAATCACAACTGTTAAAATAGATTGTAACCATTAACATCAAGATCATTAAAGTGTGATTCTGTTTGTTATTTTTGTTATTTAAGTAGCAACTCGAGTGTCATAAACAGAATTTTAAAGTAATTTATGTAATCCTGCACACATTGCAGAATCTCAAAAGCAGATAAACTTTAACATAACAGAAAATGTGTAAAACAGAATCACTGTTTCTGGCCCGCACAGGTGCCAGCGTCGGCACTGTGGAGTTGCTGCCCGCTCCCAGCAGCTCTGCCAACTGGACCGTTGGCCTGCCCACTGACAACGGGCATGACAGCGACCAAGTGTTTGAGTTCAATGGCACCCAGGCCACAAAGGTTCCTGAGGGTGTGGTGAGCACCAGCCTGAAGGAGCCCTTCACCATCTCAGTGTGGATGAGACATGGTCCCGGAGGCAGGGAGAAGGAAACCATCCTCTGCAATTCTGACAAAAACGGTAATGACATTTGGACAGAATCATAGGACCGCGAGGGTGATGATGTGATTGTTTGTGTGTCCTCTTCATCTTTTTAAAGGCACAGTTCAGACAGTTAAGAAAATTCTGTCCACTCTAGTCTTTCTTCATTTAATGAATGTGGATGAGGACAGAAGAAAAGCTGCGGTCACCATTTGCTTTTTTATTGTATGGAAGAGACCAGGTTGGACTTTCTGTTAGATAACAACCCAGTTTGTGTTTCACATAGACTGATATGACATTTCGTTAAAAATTAAATCGTTTGTAAACGGTTTAATTTTAGGGTTTCTGTCCCTTTAAACGTATCAGATTAGTACACACGGAACAGCGCCACCGAGAAAAGTCATGGAAATAGCTTGTCATAACAACAATTTTAACGTTCATGAATGGATCTTTGTAGTTTTATGAATTATGACTTTCTGTGATTTCACTCCTCAGATATTAGAGAAAAATTCCCTGCCATAGAAAAAGCCATCAGCAAGTGCTTATGTAAGAGCGATTACATCAGTTACGTCCCTGTTTAGGGAAAGTTGCTTCATTGTTTTTTGTGTGAGGGCTGCGGCAATGCATGCAGAGGGAGACATGCGTACAGCGCAGTGCAGCGCGTATTAAATCATGTTATTGTGACAAAAATAACATGCAGAGTGTCAAGGGGACTCGTGTGATAAACAAGCGTATTTGCATGAATTATAAATGCGGAAATTATTTCTGAAATGTATTTCTGCGTTTGTTTCTGCAGAGATGAACAGGCACCACTATTCTCTGTACGTTCACAACTGTCGCCTTGTGCTGCTATTGCGTCAGGAGCCCACAGAATCAGAGAACTACAAACCAGCGGAATTCCACTGGAAACTTGATCAGGTAAGTCCACTGGTGCCTCTTCAGAAGCCCCCAGTTTTGAAAGACACTCCTGTGTGTTGTACTGAGAATGTTCAATTTAAGACTGGTAGCAATGAATAGGTCGTTTCATGTGTTAGACCAGGGGAGTGAACGTACTTTAATAAGTCTACCGCAGAGCTCCGTAACAGACCGCGCTCTCGAAACCTCCAAATGGAAACCAACATAGAATGTAAACATTTTAAGAAACAAACATGACCGAATTGGGGTTATGTTAATGGATTGATAAGGTGTATGTATGTGTGTATGTTTTTTTAATGCATACCATGGTACTTAATGATTATAATATTTGCATAGTACTTTAATGTATGCTTCTATGGGCTTCTATACCATGGTATTTATGTGATGGAAGACCAAGAGAACATGGCAGCACCACATACAAGTCCTAAGAAAGCAAGCCATTACCATAGAACCATGTACAACCAATCTATCGCTCAAAAGATAAACGTTGTTTTCCTTTAAACACCGGTTACTGTTAAAAGCTTTCCTGTAGCTTAGTGGTTAGAGCATGGCGTTAACAACGCCAAGGTCATGGGTTCGATCCCAGGGATTGCACATACTCAGAAACAATGTATAGTACAATGCAATGTAAGTCGCTTTGGATAAAAGCGTCTGCCAAATGCAGAAATGTAAACGTAAAATTCTTTATTTGGTCTGATGGAGTCTGATGGATTCACGTCTTCCCTCAGGTGTGTGATAAAGAGTGGCATCACTATGTGCTGAACATCGAGTTTCCAGCAGTGACTTTGTTTGTGGACGGTTCCACCTTCGAGCCGCTCCTGGTCACGGAGGATTACCCTCTGCACGCCTCCAAGATTGAAACCCAGCTCACCATCGGCGCCTGCTGGCAAGGTACACTCACTAATGATCTATTGATTTGCTCCCCATACACAATGATGCAAGCTCAGTTTTAAACTTGAAACCGCTGTTGCCTCCAGCTGTACAGGAACAAGCGCTGTATTAGGAAGTGGTTTGTGTTTGCTTTTTATGAAGTATTTCTTAAGTATTTCTTGAAGTGTTTAAAATTGCTAAGATCATGATTGCATATGTTAGATCGTATGATTCTAAAGAGCTTATGAAATTGAGCTTTGGGGTTTTAAGTCCATTCCCAGCAATCAGTTTTACGTTGTAAAAACGTTTCTGTGGGTTTACTAACGGTTAAGTAACCAAAACGTTAAAAATATTATTTTGAGTTCTAGAAATGTTTAAAAGGTTTTTAGACATATTAGCATTTGTGCTTGACTGTAAGAAAATTATTCAAAAAAATTTTTAATTCTAACATTTTTAAAGCGTTCCACTAATTACTTAGAAATAACATTTTTGATATGAGGTTAAAAAAGTTCTTCTAATGTTACCGTCAGAACGTTTTTGATCACTCTGAGAGAACTTTTGAGGAACATTATCCAACAGTCTGAGAACATTCCCTGTTAGCTGGTGAGTCTGCCAGGAGATTGTGTTCGTCAAACCTTTTCGTGGGTTGATAACATGCATCAAATGACTTTCTTGTCCTTGTCCTTATATTGAGCCCCTGCTGTTCTCCTGCTCTTCTGTCTTACCTCCACAGAACTCTCAGGACATGACAATGACACTCAAATGCTCTCAGAGCCCTTGACAGGTTGTCCACATCTTTCCCGATTACCCTGATATGTCAATAAGCACTTACGTTAACGCCCTGCGCAGGTGCGGTTCTTCTGCAGCCGAAAGCCACACAGCACGCGGCTGCAGACGGGCCGCACAGGCACACGGCTTCAGTCTGCACCAGCAGTCTGCATGAGAGACGCCACGTCACAAACCCTGCCTGTCATATTCCTCATTCACCTTTTCGTTATGTTCATTCATCAAACCAGCTTCATCTAATTGAGGTTTGCCTGCAGATCTGGAGGTGCAGACAGTAAATTTGGACATTATACAAAAACAAGGTCAGCTGACCTTGGACATCAGCATCCTATGATGAATCAGAGCATTTGGCTGCATTCCATGCTGCGGTTTGCAGCATTGTTTATGCCAGCAGTATCGGTTTGAGCTTCTCGTATCTCACCGAGTGACGCTTTAGAGCATCGCTCCGTGTCATATTACTGCGTGAGGTCATTTGACCCCTCTCGCATCATTCTGTGTCCTTCAGATGCGGCCACATTCTGTACAGTAAGATAAAACATGTAGCTAGGATATCATTCAGCCTTCTTTTCTCTTAAAGCGACAGTACATCCAAAAATATTTTTGGGTGAGTCATTTTTTAAATGTTGGTAGTAAGATATTGACAAGATATTTTTAAAAATACATTATTGCTTTATGTGCCAAACCATATGTCGATATTTTGGTTTAATTTATTATTTACGCGCCTTCACTGACTTCATCCCCATTCATTTGCCATAATTACCACTCCCATCGAGAGCTGCATGGGGCCACAGGCCTTAATCAGATCATACATCATCAGTGTCTGACTGCAGGGTCCCAGACGCATCGGACGGGCCCAGCACAACAGAATTAACATGCATGAACATCAGTCACACAGAAGCGGAGCATGCTTGAGCTGAACATACAGCAGAGCATCTGTTCGTCTTGTAATTTGTCCCTCTCCGGATTTGTTCAGGTGGCAGCGCCCGCATGACTCAATACTTCCGGGGCAGCCTGGCTGGACTCATGATCCGTTCTGGAAAACTGGAGAACAAGAAGGTCATTGACTGCCTTTACACCTGTAAGGAAGGTCTTGATGTGCAGCTTCCAGAAGAAGTGGCCTCAGCTGTGAAGGTAGGTGAACCTGAGATGTTTTCCACAAGATTTGAAGTGCGACCAGATGATGGTTGACTGTGTTGTGGTGACTCATGGTGTCCTCCTGGGTCTGTTTGCCTCTGTCTGTCCGCAGGTGGAGTTTAACCCCAACCAGTCTTCTCTGAGCCTGGAGGGAGATGACATTGAGAGCTTTGAGAAGGTCATGCAGCACATCTCCTACCTGAACTCCAGGCAGTTCCCCACACCCGGCATCCGCCATCTGCGTGTCACCACCACAGTCAAGTCAGTTTCCGTTAACGTGATATTAATTAAATAAATTATTAATTAAAGCAAATGTTTTTCTTAAATGTTTGGCTTAATCTCCGATTACAACTGTGTTCTAACCAGGCGTTTGTGTAAATTAAAATTAATAAACCAATAATAAACATTAATAAATAATTAATAAACATTTATTAATCTATTGGCTGCTTTGTAGCTCTGTAGTGTCATGGGACAACTCCGCCCACAGTTAAATCTCATTGGTCCAAGCTGGCACTTAGCGTAACTGTATATTAAACCTCATATATGTTCTGATCAGCTTTTGTTTTCAGTTTGCACAGACAAATGATTTGATGCTGGAGACTTAGAATGGACATAATTTAGAGGCAGAAACCATCTTTAAACTTAAGCTTTAGTCTAGTCATTATAATAAAAAGCTGATGATTTACACTCTTATTGGTTCTGCAGATGCTTCAATGAGGAGACGTGTATCTCCGTGCCTGACTCTGAAGGTTACGTGATGGTTCTCCAGCCAGAGGAACCAAAGATCAGCCTCAGTGGCATCGATCATTTTGCCCGCGGGGCAGCCGAGTTCGAGAGCCCGGAGGGAGTCACGCTGTTCCCCGAGCTGCGTATTGTCAGCACCATCACCCGCGAGGTGGAGGTGGAAGCTGAGACAGACGCTGAAGGAGATGATGACCCCACAGGTATGATGGGACTGAAGACAACAGAGAGAAACAGAACAAAAATGACTGGAGTCTTATTGACAAAACAATTGTTGCAGATTGTTTCAGAGAAAGATAATGAGGGAGAGAGAGAGAGAGAAGGGAAATGACAAATGAGTGTTTGTAATGGATTCTGTGATTAAATGTGTAGCTTATGCTGAAGGAAAAGAAAGCCTAAGAGCTTTTCCATTGCCTCGTGATTTTTAAAAGCATTATAAGTTTGAATGCATCGTAAGCAATTCCTAAAGCTTATTCTTCTCCTTCTAATCAATATTGGTCACCAGATTCCATAGTGGACCGTTTCTGAAACTTTCCAGGGCTGGAATTGATTTAATCTGAAGCAATAACACAATCACATGAGTTGCTCTGATGGCGTTTGTTTCTCGGCAGTGCAAGAGACGGTGGTTTCTGAGGAGATCATGCATAACTTAGACACTTGCGAGATGACTGTGGTGGGAGAAGATCTGAACGGAGATCATGAAAGCTTGGAGGTGGATCTGGCCCAGTTCCAGCAGAGAGGTCTGGAGATGAGCTCCTCCAACGTGGGCATGGTCATCACCGGTACTCACGCTTATCTACATCAACAAACAACTCATATTTGTTCAGCAACAGCTTACATTCAGCATCTGGTGTAGTAAAAGCTCCAGTACCCTGAAGATGTTTTTTTGTCTCTGTCGACAGGTGTGAACACTATGGCGAACTATGAACAGGTGCTGCACCTGATTCGCTACAGGAACTGGCACACTGAAGCTCTGTTCGACAGGAAGTTCAAGCTGGTCTGCTCGGAGCTCAACGGCCGTTACATCAGCAATGAATTCAAAGTTGAGGTAATACTGACTACATGGATCATGCAACAGATTTATGATATTTGACAGTTTTAAAGCTTTTGTTTTTGACTTAAGTGTTGCAGTGTGAAGCAGCAGGTGCCAGATTTATCTTTCACGAGTTTCAAAAGACTCTTACATTGAAATAAAGCTTCTTACACAGTTTGAAAGAGATGCTATATTAATTTACCATAGTATTAGTATTAATACTTGTAACTGTTGTGGTTACCATGGTAAATTTTGTAAGGGAACTGATAACTTTACAAGTTTTCAGTAACAAAGGCAACAAAGCTTGCAGTCTGTAAATTTTGCCTCTGCAGCGCCATCTCTGTTTAAAACACAAAATTGCAGGTTACTTTATTTACTTTCCTTTTCGTATGCAGTAGTCAAAATTAAGCAGCTTATATATAAATGAGTCAATATTGTAATCTTACTATTATGAATGGGGGTAGGGCAAGAAGATCTGTTACGTACCTAATTTTTGTTTGTTTTTAACCCATAAAGTTATGAATTGTGGCTTTTAAAAGGCTTTGTATATCCTAAAACTATGACAAATGCGGCTATACAGTAATGATTTAGTATTACGATATAATAAGATGTATTATAGCACATTATCATTGTGCTATACTCCGAGATTCAGTCGTATGATTGTCTTTGTTTTTTACTTAAACAGGTGAACGTGATCCATACAGCCAACCCTATGGATCATGCTAATAATGCTATGGTACAGCCTCAGTTCATCAGCCAGGTCCAGCATGCTTCAATGGACCTGACAGGACACAACCTGGTCAACACTCATCAGGCTTCAGGTATTCATTCTGGTGCTCTTTATTCCTCCCTTTCCCCTTTCCCACTGATCCATCTGTTCCATTTCTCCTGGAAATCAAGACATTGCATTGGCCACCTCATTCCTGACAGGATTATTGTGCTAATCTCTCATTAAAGATAATCCAGACCTTGTAATCAAACATATAATCTGTGTAATGTTGTTGAGCTCAAAAAATCTGTCACAGTTCTGTTTCCTTCCCACAACTGAGTTTTTCCACAGCTTGTTTTAAAAGCGGGACAGTTGTGAAGTACTGTGTGCTGTGTAGCCTGTTTTTAATGCAGTTTTAGGGATGAGTGCCGTCCACAACATCTGGACAGCTGTCTGGAGAAACCTTGTTCAACGTTTATGGAACATTTTTGTCTCTCAGACGCTGTTGGCTAATCTGTGTCTGAATTTTTAAATTCTGTACAGTTGTTCCAAGTGCCGCCACCATCGTTATCGTGGTGTGCGTGAGCTTTCTGGTGTTCATGATTGTTCTGGGCGTGTTCCGTATCCGTGCCGCTCACCAGCGCACCATGAGAGACCACGAGAACGGAAAAGAGAATGAGATGGACTGGGATGACTCCGCCCTCACCATCACCGTCAACCCCATGGAGGTGTGTCCTTAACTAAAGCCGCCCAATCAGAAATCACAGATGTTTCGTACGTTCATTGCAACTGACGTTCTTTTAAGATTGGTGGGAAGATTTTGAGTTCCGAAGCTTGTGCAGTGTTTTCAAAATACAATTAAAACTTTACCTCAAACGATCCAGGACCTTCTATCAAGATTACACTCATGCGTTATGCTGCCTAGAAATGTACTAGTTCTTTGTCTTTTATCTCTTAGACTTACGAGGACCAGCACAGCAGTGAGGAAGATGGAGATGAGGAAGAGGAGGAGAGTGAGGATGGTGAGGAAGAAGATGACATCACCAGTGCAGAGTCGGGCAGCAGTGAGGATGAGGCCGGGGAGCCAGAAGACCAACAGAGCTCCAGCAGACAGCAGCAACTGGAATGGGATGACTCCACTCTTACCTACTGAATCTCCTGAACACACACACACACACTTCTCTATACACACACAACTCTACACACACTCTCACAGTCACACCCCTCTGCCAATAGGGACGCCCATGTTCCCCTTACAGCCCCTATTTATGGAGCCATGCATAAAAACGCGGAAAACGAAATACTTATACAATATATGTACAATATAGATGCAAATATATCTGGTGTCTGTCGTGGCAGGTGTTGCAGTTAGCTTATTTTTCACTGGCCGAGGCTTCCCTACCGACATCTTATTGTGGTGATATTCTGTGTTGTGTAGCTATCACAAGATTTCTGAAGCCAAAATTCTAATTTATTTAATCTTCTGTAAAAACACACCCAGCACTTCTGTTTTTACATTCAGCAATGTCGAATCGAGAATGATTTACTGTATAATCCTTGCACATGAATTCAAAATTGATTTGCTACAGATTGTAAGTGGAAAACTCAAACCCTTTGTTTTTTCCACGCGTGTCGACGTCGCGCTTTGGTGAAAAAGGAAGACAAGGGCGGTTTTAAGTCAGTTTTTTTCTCTCTTTACATCGCATGGCAAGATTTGCAATCATGGGTACGACAGAATACATTGCTTTTTGATATTTTGTAAATATGACGAAACCATGTAATTAGTCGGTGTGTTAGTGAAAGCCTAACCAGCGGTTTCCGGTATATAAAGACACGTGACCTGCTGTAGAATATTTATGTCAGAAATGCTTTTTGCATGTTTCAAACGTTCAGTGAAACTTCTGTCATGCTTGTGTGGGATGTCCGCTTCACAGAGAGAAACCCATGACAGAGGCCGAGGTTTCTGTGACAGATTTTGTCTTTTCTCTTGAAGGTGGGTGTGCATCTTGTTTCATTTTATTTTAGTAGTGTGGACGTGCGTGCAATTGGTTCAGTGCTTTGGCTACACGTACGCTAACTCTAGCTGAGCTTGTAATGGCACAAACGCAACCACGGCTAAAAACCTGGTGTTTTTAATCGAGTGATGGTCCACTGCGGCACAGACCTTTATTTTTCGGGGACTAATAATCATATTCAGGTGATGAATATGCCGTTGTTTATTGCGTGGTACTGTATGTTGTACAATTTAGGCACACTGCGATTATTTAAGCCATTCTAAAGTGACGATGCTTGTATTTTCTGTAATACATAAAGACTATTTGGAATCACGATATGCACTCATGAGCCAGTCCGGATAACACGTTTTGACTGATATGACATGGGATGCGTCTGTGATTTTCGGCAACGTGAGCATCAACAGAACTCCTAGCCAATAATAGTCAGTTATATGAGCTTTACTGAAACATTTAATGGGGTGTTTTATTTTTATGACTTGTTAATTCTTACATCTTGTTTGCATATTTAGGGTTAACCCAATGTCGTTCTGTCATTTCAAGGCCCTCGAAAACTCTTTAGCATTTAAAGGGCTAACCCTTCATCCTTCACTGCGCATTAATGAACTGCATTTACTGGTTGAACAGTACTCTTAAATCAATATTTTTACAGTATGGCCGCTAGATTTTATTGTACATGGAACTGTACTGTAGAGTTGTGTAAAGATATTTGTTTACATTTGGTAAACTTGGATTCCTTTTGGGTGATGGTCTCTTCTCCAGATTCGCATCTCTCTGTGTAGTTGCGCTCAGAATCATTTCAAAGTGTCGTTTTCGTGCTGTGATTGGAAATGTTTGGGATGCACACCGTCAGAAAATGGCCATTTTGATATAGCTAGTTATTGAGAAACATGAGAGAAATCACGAAATATATTCAGTTCCCGGTGGAAAGAATCTGAGTTGTTTTGGGAAATTTTGATCGTTGAGTAAAGAAAGAAGTGAAGCGTAAGGGTATCTTACTCATAAACGTTTTTGTTTACATGCATGAGTTTTCTCAGTTTAAGGTCTAAACTAAAAGGCTTTGTTATGCCTGGTGGTACGAATACAATTTTGTGTCAGAAAAGGTACGATGTGGGGAGTTGTCGAGAAGGTCTATTTTTGTGACCGATGAAAAGCAATGGGAGATTTGTTCAGACATGTCGACTATTTCGTATGTATTAGTTTTTGTTAGACGTTTGGCGTAACAGGTGTCCTGACATTTCATCCCACCCGTCAGATTGTCCTACCAGGGCTCATTGCGCATGCGCAATATTGGGTCATTTTTGTCACGCTAAACATCACGCCCATCATTTTTTTTCCGGTCCCCACATACAGTAAATACAGCTGGTGGAGTTAGGAGTGCCTTTTGTCTTTCACTGCGCATTAATAACAAAATTAACACATTCATCCATGCCATTTTAGTTGCAATTTTCCTCATTTTATAATGATTTTAATTTTAGATTTCTTACAGGTACGGGGAAGTGATTTTATTCAATTTTACATTTATAACATAGTGGTCAACAGCTAGTTTTATCAAACGTGGACGTTTTAATTATCCAACATAGATGTCTTGTGTTCATGTTGATGTGTAGCTATAATAGGTCCATAATATCATCGATTGAATATTGTACTAAATCATGTTTGACAAAATTCACTTCTAAGAAAAGATGTACATTATTGTAATTCTTTAGGCAGCATATGTGGGTATGAGTTTAACAATTTGTGTATCGTGAAAGGTGATCTTGACGTGTATTTCCTGATGTAGAGGGCAGCGTGAAATTCATAACAAGATGCGTCGATTATTTCTGATACATTTCTCACAGACAATACAACTCTCACACAGAATGTTTGTTCATATTGTATTCTCTGTCATTTTAAATCAATGCATTCCATGAGACCAGATTTGGTATGTACTGAATGTCCCACATTTCTTTGCACCCTCTCTCCTTTTCCTGCAGATGAGTCAAATACTCATCTGCAGGTTCTCAAGCAGAAACAGTGTTTAATGTATTTAAAACCACGTGATTTGGTCATGTAGTTTGACCATTTTAACATTCTGACGCAGAAACGTTCCAAAATAATCTGTTTTCAGTCTGAACATCTGCAGGTGGTGAATATTTAAAGCGCCATCGTCTCTGCATGTATAACAGACATCAATATTTTCTGTGAACGACACATGGAATTGTGGGTAGGGAGGGGTGAAGATAGATTGTACACAGATTAAACTACTGAATCAAAGAATAGCTGTCACACATTTGCAGCCTTCAATGGTCATCGTTCACATTTTGAATTATAATTCTTTTGCTCTAGAAATGAAAACTGGGGATGTTGTAGAACTGTTGGATGCTGCCCTCCAGCTCATTCACTTTTCTAATATTCAGAGGAAAATTATAGTGAAGTTGATGGTTGTCGAACAAAATAAAGGCTAATGAGATGGAAATAATGTTTCCGAGTGACGATTATTACATGTATTACATGTACATGTGTACTGTAGTTTCTAAACCCACGTTTACCTCAGCACAGTATTAGCGTTGTATTCATGGACAGTTTTTTAAAATGCATTATTGGAATGCATTGTAATATATTTTCACCATATTTATACTAGGTAATACTGAGTAACATTCAATTACTTTAATATTCAGCACTGCTGTGTGCTATTTCAAAAGCGTTAAAGAAAAACGTTCGCCTCCATCAGCCGTACAGTTATTTAAAATGTAAAGAAAAGCCAAACGTGTCCTTATTCCCCAGTGAAGGGTCTTTAATCATTCATTCACCTTGATCTTTTCTCGGGAATCTTTCATGAGGCCTCTATGATGCAAAGTGAATAACAGATCACCGCAAAAGTTTATGGAATTTGAGCGCCACCCAGTGCTTGAGAACTGAATTAGAACAGTCAGTGTTAAAAATAAAAAATGACTGGGTTTATTTTTTATGTTTTTTTTAATGTTCATTATGTTAATGCATTAATTAACACAAAACATCAAAACAACAGCATATATACTAACAACAACTTGGATACATGTGGCAAAAATGGTGATTATGATTTCTAAGGAATTAACTAATTTTAATAAATTAGGCATTACTGTGAATGCACAGTAAAAAAAACAAAAGTCTTTGGTTTGGTTTTAACTTAATGATTCCCAAAGATCAGAGTAGAGTTGGCAGAGATTGTTTTTGATTTCTTTTGCAATCAAATACAGTTAGTACTATTGTGCAAAACAACAGATTAAGACAGATGTTTGAAATACAGAAAATAATGAACACGGACAAGTTTTAGATGCAATTATATCAGATCAAATATATTCTAATGCAAAAATATTTACAAACATCACAACTGGTTAAAAAACAAAGAGAATTAAAAATCATAGTAATTACTATCTAATATTTGTACCGAGAAGGTTATTAGCTGTTATAACGTGATAATAAAGTTACATTCCAACATTCGAAGTGGCTAAAAACGAAGACAATTAAAAAAAAAGGCAAAATCTCGCCTTTCTGAAAATAATTCTACAGTTCTAAAACATATCTTTCATGTGTTCACAATATTTCACTAAAAATGTAAACATTTCTCACTGTACCTGGATCAGTACAATCAGCCATAAATTGTGCATACAATACAAATAACTATGATTATTTCCAAAGCACATATTTAAGTTGAAGTCAATGGGCAGATCTATCCACAATGTTCAAAGTGTGGAAATTGCAATCATTGTTAAAAAAAAAAAAACACACAGACATAATTTACATCACAACTCTCAACAGTCAACCTTTATGTCTGCGGTTTCCGAACTCCAGAACTGGCCAATGCCATGATTTTATCTTCAGATCCTGGAGACCAAACAATCAAAGAAATTGTGTGTTTAGCATCAATTCCTTTAATAGTAGCAGTAATATTGTAGTACAGTATTAGCATTGCTGGTTAATTCTCACCTACGATAGCAGTGACCTTTTCAAACTGGCTCAGCTTAGCGCTGGCATTTGCAGCCAGAAACGCTTCATCTTCTGGTGTGAGCTGTGCATTTAATCAAGTATTAGATTGAGGGCCTCTTAAAACACACATGAGCCTAGATACAGATATCTTGGCAAAGTGATAAGGATATTCATAGGAAAATGTGAGGGCAAGCACACCAAACAACAGGATAATCTACAGCGACAGCTGCGGCTGCAGGACAGCGTATCTGTATCTGTAATAACTTTCTCACCATCTCGCCAAGTTTTCTCAGAGCTGTGAGGATCTCCACTTTCTGCTGAGTGTAGACATCTCGAGGAAGCTTTCCAACCATCACGTCGCGGTCCATCTGATGAATTCATACAGTTTGGTAATACAGTACGATATGAACGTTCAATATTGATGCTTTAACTCCAAATGAAGTTTTTATGTATACAGTGGACGTCTGAGACTACATTGAAAATAAATGTGTTTAACATAAAACAAATGTTATAATGTTAAATGAAAAAGAGTCTGCACTATTTCTGGCTCCAGGTTTCTAGGTCATTAACCCAATAATTACATTTGTGAGATTACAAATGTTTAAAGCATTTACACAAACAATCTTAGGCTTTTGGATAGCACCCTAACAATATGACTGTAAATTGAAAAAATAAAACTCACCTCAGCCAGTCTTGTTCTCAGCTGTCCTGGCTGCTTTTTAGCAAACAGTCTAATAACTTCAGGGGTCTTAAATGCCTGACTGATGGCAGCTTGGATCGCCTGATGGATTAATATTTTACACAGTAAATAATATCGGCAGACTACAGTCTAAATCTACCAGTAGACATCCGTATCTTTTGTCTTTGGACGTTAGTACGCATGAATTACAGGGATGTTAAACAATACAATGTAATGTCTCACCAGCTGCATTCCCCCCAGTTCATCAACAAGAGTCATATTGCCAGACATCAACTTCTTGAGTGATTCATTAAACTCGCTCAGCTGTTCCAACGTTTCCTTTTTGGTTTCTTCATATTCCTCTTCATCAAGTTCGTCTCTGAAACGGAAACACTAGCTTCAAATGAATTTACATGCTTGCATGTTTGTCGGCGCATGTAGCACAACTGGAAGGGTGCGATTACCTGCACTCCTCTAAATCCTGTAGCTGTTGCATCAACCGGTCCAGCTGCTCCTCCATATTTTGTCTCAATTTACTTGTTTCTGATTTACCCCGAGACGCCATTGTTTATTTCCTAAAGGAAAACCATATTGTATAACAATATTTATATGCAGAACATGGCATTTGTTGTTATTGGTGTGGGTCACCTTTGTTTGATATCCAACAAGTTATTTCTGTGTATTGGAATAAATACACAATATTTCGGTAGAATAACGAAAGCATTCGGGTAATATCACATTCACAAAAGTAATCACATTTTTTGTCACCACGTTGTATACTGTCACTGCGTAGTTAGCGCAGCTAGCACTTAACCAGCGAACAATAAAAACACACGCTGTAGAGTCCAAAAATGCGTGATTTTATAGTAATAACCACATAATTCCCACCCGTCGTATTTTTCCTCCACTAAACGTCCCCCTGCAAATACAAAACTTGGAGATAAGTTCGTGTTTCCAATAGCTAAGGTGTGGTTTGCCACCAGTAGTAGCAGACTTCAATTCACAGCCGATGTTTTCCTGCGTAAATGCTGCGCGCAGTTGAAGTTCTCGAACACACCGGGTGACTCGTTCGATTTGCGCAGATCTGCCATTCGGGTCGAGCATTTTTTACACAACAGTGTTACAGCTGTCACATCATAAAGGTAATGTTATTAATAAAGCCCCTATATTTGTCGAAGTCGAAGAACAATATTTCGCTGCGTCTGTTGGTTCAGAATAATGTGTGGTGTTCAGTAAATCGCTGTTTTACTGAAACGCCAACTAAATTGGAAGCAGGAGACAAGTAAACAAGAAGTTAACAGGTTTGGAAAGATGTAAACTACCTTTTTGTGCTTTTTGTCTTATGGGTTAAACATCCTTAATCAAACAGGCTCCCTGTTTTTAATAAATCAAACGCCCCGGTATTATAAGGTAAAATGCAGGGTCGTATTAGTTCCCTGTTGCCTTGAACTACAGTAAGAATGTAGAAACTTCTACATTGTTTAAAGCGGAAAAGACCAAGTTATGTGAATTCCCCACAGAAGTTGCTGTTGTACTTTTTATGATGACAGGAATTGCTTTATAATGGCATATTTTAAGGGTTTCGCGTATATATTGTATTAATGTACTTGTCATATTTCTAATATATTTCTATCTTGCTTTCGCTTTCTTTTCTGCAGGTAACATCTTTGTTGTGATCAATGACGTCACAAGAGAAAACCAAAGTGGTGCTGCTGTCATGCGGGTCATTTAACCCCATCACAAACATGCACCTGCGCATGTTCGAACTGGCTCGAGACCACCTGGAGGACACTGGTACATACAGGACAATAGAATGCGTTGCGCAATTTAAATGCGATAAGCTCCAAAGGCCATTTATTATTTGTACCATATACTTTCATCACTATTAATAGGTTTTAACATCACATTTTCATGCATATGTTTTGTATTTGTTTATTGATGTATGCCAGGCAGGTACAGGGTGGCAAAAGGTATAATATCTCCAGTTGGAGACGGCTATAAGAAGAAAGGTCTGATTGATGCCTGCCATCGGCTGAAGATGGCTAGACTGGCCACAGAGAATTCTGATTGGATCACAGTGGATGACTGGGAGGGTCATCAGCCGGAGTGGGTGGAGACTGCTAAAGTAGTTCGGTGAGAACTTGGAGATCACATGCTTGTGGAGAAGGGTCAACTGATTGAAGTCAAAACTAACACAGCCTGTTTGCCTTTCCTGGTAATCTAGTGCCGTCTGCCTTTGCGAAAACATTCTGTGATGAATTCCATGTCACATCTTTGAATGTCACATTGTTTGTTTGGATGTCCGCCTAGATTAGTTTTCCAAGCGTATTGATTCCGTTCAACACATCAACCTTTGTCAGTTTTGTTGATATTGTGTGATGACATTTAGCTGGTACTAAATAACAGTCGTCAACGTGTTATTATACAAAACTCTCACTTCATCAGCATCATTTGAATTTTTAGAAGGTAACTGTGAATTTTTATTAACTGTGAATTCTGAAGGCACCATTATGCAGAACTTATTTCCTTTGAGAACAACAACAGAGATGATGTGGACACAGTGAGGTGTGGGAAGAGAAGAAAGCTGGGGCAGAATGAAAGCATCTCTCAGAGCTCCTCTTGTATTAACACAAATGCAGGTATGGTGAAGAATCCACAGTGCTACTTATGTTTATACAGCACATTGTCTTTAAACAAACATTTATTAGGGAGGTTATCTGGAAATGTCACTCTGTCACACTGCTTGACAACAGGTAATAAAATGTATAGGCTGCTGTTCCCTCAGGGTGAACTGGAGAAGCATAGATAAGTGTTTACAGTAAATAACCCAATCTGCAGCTCTTAGCACTGTCTGGTTGCATTCTTTTTAAACGCACATTTAGAACATTAAAAAGATTTTTTTATTAATTATGAAATTATGAAAACAATGAAAAGAAACATGAAGTGTACAGAGCAGTGTTTCTTTCAGGATTTTGCAACATACTTCCCTCCAAGAAAGAGAAGCAATATTAGTTTTGTTGCAAAACAACAACTCAAATATCTAATGTTTATTGTTACCTGTGTGTATGTAGTTATTGGAACAAACAGTCACAGTTATTAAACAATAAGAAATGAAATATGTTCTTTACTCTGTCTGTAAGCTTTTATTTAGTTTTAATTGCATGTCACACATTGCTGTCTTGCCAATGTGATTGTGTAAGAAAGCCCTTTTTAATGAGTCATGGACTATGATTAAACCTGTTGCTGATGGTATATAAATATTCTACTAGATGCCCCAGAGCTGAAGCTGCTGTGTGGTGCTGATGTGCTGGAGTCATTTGCTGTTCCAAACCTTTGGAAGCCAGAAGACATTGAGGAGATCGTGGGACGTTATGGCGTGGTCTGCATCACCCGATGTGGTGGCGACCCTGAGAAGTTTATCAATCAGTCTGATGTGCTGTACAGACACCGTAAGAACATCCATGTAGTTCGAGAATGGGTGACCAATGAGATCTCAGCCACCCATGTGCGTCGCTCCCTGCGCAGGGGACAGAGCGTGCGCTACCTGCTGCCCGACCCCGTGGTGAACTATATTCAGGAGAACAGCCTGTACAGTGCCGAGAGCGAGCAGAAGAATGCCGATGTTGTACTCGCCCCTCTCCAGAGATACACCTGCCCTAACTAGTCAGGGGTTTATTTACCTCGACTCCAGGTCTGTCTTTGTGATAGACTGGCCTGTTACCCACAAAGCCTGTATGACTCTTGATTTACTGTCTATCCTGCTTTCTGTATCACATCTTAAATAAGTAATTGTTTTGCATCATGAATATGTAAATACATATACGATAAGATTTGTAGTTTTGTAATTTATGATTTAAAAGTATTCTGATGAAAAGAATGAATAAAGACAGTGATTGTTTTATGGTGAATAGAATGGGGTGTTGCACATTGTATTTTGAATTGTAATTGTAATTTGAGTTGTGTTTTTTAGAAATTATTAAATTGAAAAGCTACATTGTAGCTTGTAATGATTGCATAACAGTTGTTATGGTTCACTGCAGAACGATGCTCTAGAATGCAAGCTATGGAGATATATAGACGACAGACCTTAGTTAAACTACATATGTTGCATAACATAACATAGCTACATATGTTGCATAACGCTGGCATTTATTTGACAAGGTCATGAACACAGAAGCATCAGATAATTTTAATCTGTATTCAGTAACAACGTTGACATGTTAAAGACTGACATTTGAATTTGACATTTGTTAAAGTGCTTTATGACAGACAAATCTGCAGAACATATTGCTTTTGTTTTTAATAGTTACTGAATGTTATGCATGATTTTTAAAGAAGTATTTAAAGAACTTCTAGCCCAGTGTAAAAATCTAAAAATGTCTGGGTTTGTATCAGAGCAGAAAATGGGTCTTCTCCAAGGTTCTTTGAGAAACAGAAATGAAACTTTCAACCTTGCTTTTGGCTAGTTTACTGTCCTGCACACTGAAGTAGTTTGTTTTCTGTGAAAATCACGATTAAGATAAGCATATCTGTCATTTCTGACATTATCCCCCAGGCACTGCCTAAGGAATGATGCATGTGACCTGGTTAGATGTTTCTTTGATCTAGTAGTAAAGGTTAAAATTATGTCTCAGAGTGTTTTGAGTTTTATGTTCAACTAATAGCAGACTCACCAAACCCCAATAATTGTAAGATTTGCTCATTGGTCATTCAATAACAAATGTGGTTCTCTGTCACTGATTGATTGGATTTGCATATAATGAGAACGGCTAAGCAGGTTTAACAGTCACCTCAAAGTTGCATTTGACACTTTCAAATAGTTTTGTTGATTGTGATCCGATTTGTTTCATCACTTAAGACAGAGGTCTTAAGATTAAAGGAGGTATTACATTATAATAAACCATTAAAAATAAGTTTTATTCTAACCAGATAATATCATTTAATCTAATTGTGTTGCATTCAGACCTATTCAGCTTTGCTTTGCTTTGAAAAATGACGTCTCAGTCTCTATATTTATCATTCTTTATGGAAAATTTGCATTGATTCGACGTACGTCATTTATGTTTTGACGTGTGTTGTTCACGGGATGATGTCATGGGCTCATTTGACTTCAATGGAAATCATTTTTTGTTTGTTTTGGTGGTGGTTACATGACAAAAAGAAGAAGAGTAAAAATAGATGGAACGTAATGCAAAAAAAAACGAGTTAATCTAATCTGAACCTCAGATAAAAGTTTAACATTTAGGAGTATTAAGGATTCAAATAGGATGAAATCATTTTTTGAATTGTTTTTACTCAACACTATAAATCTAAACATCATTGATTCAAATCATATAATCCTCTTCATAAGCATCATTCATTTTAATATGCAACGTAAATAATTATCCAAAAATACATGGTGTATATGCTTCATCTTTTCAGAATCTGTGAAGCGTAGCATTTACGTAATAATTTTGTTTGAGATAACTAACTCTACTCTGACCAGACAGTGCTGTGCTAATGGGTGTGTTTTGGCAGCTATTTTCACACAAAGACCTGCCAGACATGTTTTCACGTAAAACATGTATAGAGTCAGTGAACTGAGGACAGATGAAAGATAACGAAACTGCCCACTCAGCCGGCAACACATATAAGAGCTGAGGATCTTTCTCTAAATCACTCCATGCGCTTTGTCTTCTTCAGATTACAACAGATTGAACCCAGACCGTTGCAAACATGCCTGCCAGCCTCTGTGGAACATGGGATATGCTCAGCAACGTCAACTTTGAGGGATACATGATTGCTTTAGGTAAAATTGCATTTTTCCTTTGCATTGGATTATTGCATTATTTACATGTTAAAAATTTTACGATGCATTTTCTTTTTTTCTATGTGTTTAATTACATATGCAAAAAACTGCTTTCATCTCATCCCAAAAATATGGTGTTTGAAATTAATTAAACAAATTGATGAGTTATGTTCCCCATGAGTAATAGGTTCTAAACTCTGTTGTCTTTTAGGAATCGGCTTGTACACCCGTAAGATTGCCCTGAAGCTGAAACAGCGTAAAGTCATTGAGCAGATGGGGGATCAATTTGTCATCAAAACCATCAGCACCTTCAAAAACTATACTTTCTCATTTAGAGTGAACGACGAGTTTCAAGAGTTCACCAAGGGACTGGATGACAGACACTGCAAGGTATTACGAAACAAATACAGCTTCCTTATATTAATTGATTAAGGTTGCATTATGGGGAATGCACCTGAAGGAATAAAACTTTCTGTCATTTACTTGGAACAACTAACGATGTTCCAAAAACATGACTTTCTTATTGTGCTAGTTGTCTAGCTCATTTGCATACAGTGAAAGTGAATGGGGACTAGGAACAGGTGTGGTCACCATTCACTTTTCATTATATGAAAAAAGCAGCTTAAACATACTACAAGATAACTCCTTTATCCTATATAAAGAAAGTCATAAGGGTTTGGAATGACATAGCAGTCATAACACTCTTTGAGTGGTGAATGAAAAAATGACATTGAATTCTGTCTGTCAACAGTCTCTGGTGCAATGGGACGGACACAAGATGGTGTGCAGTCAAAAGGGCGAGAAAAAAAACAGAGGCTGGGCCCACTGGATTGAGGATGATAAACTCCATTTGGTAAGAGTGAAAAATGTTGTAAAAACATTTCCCTAATGTTTCCATTAAGTAACAAAACGTCCGGTTTTTTAGATGTTGCATTGATGTTATTTCTTAGTTATAAAGAACGTTATTCAAACTTTTTTAATGCTGTTTTTAAAACATTCCACTACTTTAGAATAACGTTTTAATATATGAAATACAATATAAAGAAATTGTTCTACTAGCATTACTGCAAGAACATTGTTGATAACTCTGAGAGAACTTTTAGGGAGCATTAACCAACATTCTGAGAATGTTTCCTGTTAGCAGAGTTTGTGTAAAACATTAGTTAAGTTGGTTTCAGTAATGACCTCCTAATAATATCATAATCATATTTCTCAACCTTATACAGGAATTGCACTGTGAAGATCAAATCTGCAAGCAAGTTTTCAAACGGGTAGTCTAAGGCCCTGAGGCGGAGGTTACAGCTTAAAAAAGAGACACGCTGATGTAAACAAAAGTGTTTACATATCTTAGTCTTAGAGGAATATGGGGCAGGAAAAGGGACCTGGAGTTCCAGTCTGTATCCTAAAACCTAGACTAATCAATTACAGCTAATGAGGCATGCAAACTGAGCAAGGACTGGTAAACAATCCAATGCATTGGCATGAATAGCAGTGCCACTAGAGGGAGACATAAGATCATTTTACAAACACTGTATCTATGTGACTTGTCAACAGCACACGAAACACTGGAAGCTGTGTATGTTGTCTGCCTCCATTGCCTAATCCCGTTTGAAAGACGGGAGTCACATTTACAGACATAGAGCATATGCTTAACTAGTATCCCTACTACTATTACTAGTGGCCCTGTGCCATGAGTTAGTGTTTGTTTGTTTGTTTTTCTGTATTTCATAATCACATTTTCACTTGAATATGAGCCATTAAGAGCCATAACGCTTTATTATTTTTAACATTACTGTTTTTTTAGTTGTATTTTTTAATATTTGTTTTTATTAGTTAATACATGTTTAACCACACTTAAACATGACCATCAATGTGTGATCAATCATTTGGACGTTTTTATAGTGAAATAAAAAATGTATACCGTCATAATAAACTCTGTGTTTTTTGTGTTGTATTGTAATACCAACATTATAAGGAAGTTCGAATATAATTAAAAAATATATATACACATAAGACCTAAAAAATATAAAGTTTTGCGGTCCATCAGTTTTACAGCCCGCAAGACCAAATGACGCACCGTATATTTTATTTACCGGTGATACGTTTCGTTTAATCTCGACAAATAATACAGATGCTGTTATAAAACGATGAATGTCATGTTATACTATAAAGTAGTTGTATAAGATATACGCTTTATCATTCGTTTAACCTAATTAGACTTTGTGTTGAAGTAAACAAGTCTCTTGAGGTCGCTCCAGCAGTGAAATCAGTTTCCTGAACTGCCGCAGCCTGGAATGTGTCGAGCTCACGTCACGTGACTCCAGATCCAAAATGGCCGCGTCGGTGTTTTGACGAATAATACTTTTGTGTTTGTTTCATTCTTCACAGAAATCGACAAAACGCTTCCTGATCGGAACAAAACAACCACGCGTGTTCAATGTTTTAATATAAAGGTTTGAATAAGACAATCGCAGCGTATTAATATTTGTTTTATGGTTCAGACTATGCACTTTTGGTGTTTATAAGATAGCTAGCTGACTGGCTAGCAACATCATTAAGCTGAAAATTAAAAGAAAATCGATGGAGCAGCTCAGTCCCGAGGAGGTGAGGCTATTTACACGTAGTTTTGTGTGATGCCAGTCGAAACAGTTCACATCGTGGCATGCCTGTTATGTTTTTGTGTTTTATTATACGTTTAATGGCTTGTCATTGTCACCTTTTCAGCCGCAGTAATGACTGGATAAGCTAACAGGACACAGGCTAATCAACATCGTAATATATTTAGAATAAATGAATTAATTTCGCATAGAAGTATAAGGCGGGGTTTGAATCATCGTGTTGAGCCACTTCAATGCCGATATAAAAGCGAAATAATGGAAAAATCGCGTTATTTCTAACAAGCTGGTTAGCAAGTTGTAAATTGCCAACCTGGTTCTGACACAGGGATCGACCATCTGTTTTCTCCCTTTTTAATTTAACATATTTAAATAACAACTTAATGTAGGTTAAAGCTTGATTGTTGAATGCAAGAGCGATTCTGTAAGTTAATATTCCTTTCTGTGAAGGTTTTCTTCGCTGGAAATTCAAAATGGCTGAAAGATGGTCGTGCATTTGGTCATTTTTGGATATGTTATTTAATGAATTAAAAGTGCAGTCTCGAATAATGTCCAGTAATTGACACTAAAGTTAGTAAGAGATGTGTTTTGTTTAGTGGCCTTTGATTTAGAAATAGAATTCATGCGAAACGAGCTTTGTCAGCCGTCACGTTTGTCAGGATCTCGGTTTTTGCTTTAAAGCTTCGGTTTAACTTTAAGAAAAACGTTAACTGTTACGATAATTTTATTGATGTTATACTTTAACGTATTTTTAACCATTAGCGTTAGTTTTAGGGTTTGGACATTGTTTGCCCTTTTTGTTGCTGCTGTATCTATTGTTTTGTATCTACACTGGGGGCTGTGTGTTTTCTACTCTTGTAAATAAAGACTAAACTCTGTCCTTCGTAAATTAAAAACATGCCAATTCATGTGAATAAAGTGTATTTTAACGTTACATATATTAGTAAATTTTTGCATTCGTTATCAAAAGTTAATGGTTTGAGAGTGTATTGACCTTTGAGAGTATTGATTAATGATTTCAACCACCTAAAAATGTCTGGTCAAGTAGGCATGTCTAACATTTTCAAAATACGTGTCCTTGTTGATCATATGAGTTTTTTTCCAATGCATTCGTTGTATGTAATTATTTTAGCTTCCCATGTAAACATAATTATACACATTTTAATGTGAGGTGCAAAACCAGAATATCTGTGATCCGAGATGAATCATCATTTGCCGGTTTAAACCAGTGCTTGCTTTCCTGCAATTTTAATAGCCTAGTGGACAGTATTGCTAAAATAATCAGACGTGCATTTATGTGCTTGGTATTTTACTGACAGCATTTGCCATGAAAAGGTTGTCATGGGTCCACCTTCTCCAGCTAAAATTAGTCATTTGACTTGTAGTTATACCCCTTCATGGCAGAAAATAATAATAATAATGCTGTTTTATGACTTAAAAACATACCACAGTATCCCTAATTTAAATGAAAAGTGTTGGAGAAAGAGTTATAAGGGTTTCTAAGGATCTGCCCTTGTATGCGACTAAAATTATTCAAGGCCAGACTGTAAACAATTGCTAATTCTTGATTTGTGATTACATTAATCTGTAATTAATCTGTCTTGTTCAGATTCGAAGGAGGAGACTGGCCCGGTTAGCGGGAGGGCAGACGTCTCAGCCCAGCACCCCCCTCAGCACCCCTTTGACCTCCCCACAGAGAGAGACCCCCCCAGGACCCTTACCAGGGCCCTCTGGGGCCTCACTGCAGTCTGTCCCACCAGCCCCTTCTCACACTCTGAGCCTCAATGCCCAAAATGTCACCCCTGCCACCTCTCCAATGGGGGCCTCAGGTAAGAGCATGTTTTCTTATAGTCATTTACTCAATAGTAGAAATTTGAGCACCTTGTGCTGTTGAAATCATGTTATGTACATGCTTTCAGAAGATGGGCATTTCCTTAGTTCTGCTATTTTCAGATGCAGACTTTTAGTGCTGGGGAATTTTCAGGTCATAAAACATCATTTTAATAACGCGTCTAAAGCGGCTGCCGCTCGGCACCATCCAACAATGATTCAATCATTTGTGCCAGTCTGCTTTGTACATTTGTTTGTAATGTGCGATGCTGCTATTGGCAAACGTTGCATATATTATAGATGCAATGCTGCACGTGTGAGCTGTATCAGTGGCGCCATTGAAGATTTGTTGTAATAAAATTTTAGTCGGACATTAATCCTGTCGCCATCTGCAATTTTGTGGCTAAAATGACCGATGTATCTTTTAATCATGTTTAAACTTTAATGCTGAATTTATAAGGCAATAGCTGTGTGCATGCCAGCCATGTTAACTGTTTTAGTCAATAGCCTTGTTTTAATCATCATTGATATCAAGGTAAACGCTGTGTGTTGCTGTGGAGAAAAGTGCGAGGTCATACCAGCAGTGGCTCAGTCCTGGCCATGGTTTAACCGGGGGCACATGTACACACACAGGGCTGAGAGCTCCATTTCACTCTCAGATGTGCTGAGTGCCATAATTGTGAATGGAATGGTGGTGAATGGTGAACTGTGAATGGATAGATGGATGTGTGTTATATTAGAGTTTTTTAGGTCAGTGTGCCATGTTAGCTGTGGTTTAGTTCCTACTGTTACCTCTTTACAATCTTAAGTACCTTTTTCTTGTCCTGATGTTTTTAAATAAGCTTTAGACTTTTACAGTGTCGGTCGATGATTGTTATGAGGATGTATTTGAATGGAGAACATTAGTGTCAGTCATAAATGAATGATGTGTATTTGTTTTTTATTTTGTATGTCCTGCTATTCAGATAAAACGTTTGTTTTTTGACACTTGCTTAAAAGTGAGCCAGTTGTGCTGTGGGAATTGTATTTGGTTTGAGCTGCTCAGTGTTGTCATTGGAAATAACAATGTCGTGGGTTTACCGCACCTATTCAGATTCAGTTTGGTGCGACATGAAAGAACCTGAGTTTGTTCTCAGCCCTGCCTTTAAAGGTAGGGACGGCATTTTCAGAAAGGCTAGCAGTAGCAACCTAGCTTTAAAACATAAGATCCTGCCCTTACTTGTTTGGACCGAACACAATGATTGGACGAACATCTTACAGACCTTCACTTTGCACTGAAGAGAGAGAATTATATTTAGACCGCTTTACTTAGTGATTGCTATCAGTATGTGAATAGATTTTTAACCAGTGTAACAACAAATGTTTCTGGAAAACATCGCCTGCCTCTCCATTCAGACCTTTTGTTCATAATGTCAGTGTTATTTGTTCTTTTGTGAATCTTTGTATTCCAAAATACAAATCTGAAAAGTCCATTTAGTTGTAGAACATTTGGCTTTCAAAATGTGATTGGTATCAATTATGTCTTTGTTGTGTTGAGATTTGGATGAAAACTGCCATTTCGTTGTATAAGGTCGACTCAGTTTTTTGTTTAAATTCAGCGAAGCTTTGACTGTGTTTACTCTAGAAAGGTTTTCTTGAACTCCGTTACTGCTTGCCCAACATTTTCCACGCCACAGTGTGATCAGAGGGTTTTCACTGAACTCGCAGCACTTATTTGTGTTCCCGTTGTGCTTTCCATTACCACAGGGGTTGCTTATCGCAGCCAGAGCAGCGAGGGGGTCAGCTCTCTCTCCAGCTCTCCGTCTAACAGCCTGGAGACGCAGTCCCAATCTTTTTCCCGCTCTCAGAGCATGGACATCGACACGGCCTCCTGCGAGAAGGGGTGAGACGTCTGTGGACTTCATCAAATATCCTCCTAATCAAAAATAAAAGAGCCCGACAATAATAGCTTTGGGCACCTGAGAAGCTGTTGCAGATAAAGTGTTTTGTATTTCCCACTCATTGAATGACATCTGTCTTATTGTAAATGGTGTCATTCTGGCAGCCTCAGTACCATCGGATTTGATGTACCTTCCATTTTCTAATAGGCATCGTTAACATCGACTGACAGTTTAAGATTTTAGCTCCTGCTTGAAGTAGATCTCATCTTTGTGATCCTCAGCATGTCCCAGGTTGATGTGGACTCAGGAATAGAGAACATGGAGGTGGAGGACAGTGACCGCAGAGAGAAAAGGAACATGAGTGAAAAGGTATTCAATGGTCCTGATCTGCTGATCTCTCCAGACCATCACAATATCTCATGGCACTCACAGTATTTAAGTCTACAATCTGAAAAATCATAAAGTGACATTAGACATCAAAAAAGTGACTGCTGTTATTCCAGTATAGTAATAAATTAGATAAATGTGCATTGTCCTGACTTTATACTGTACATGAAATATCAAACTCTTACTATACTAAACTCTTGTTGTACAAGAGCTGTTTTAATATGATTTTGAAATGTTTGTTTTAATATGATTTTACCTCGCTGCATTGCTATTAACCTAATGCATAAAAATATGGTTATCAATGACTTATTGGAGCTTTTATTTCATTATCTTATAGATTAACTTTGGGCTTCCTCTAAAAACATTTATTACAACAGAAAGCAATCACCACTGCATCATTATACCAAAAGATTTGATGCCGTGATCAACCAGTTCAGTATTCCAGAGATCCGCGTAACAAACAGATCTTTCATTCTGCAGGACTCCTCATCTAATTCTGACGTCTCTGAGGAGCAGGCCTTGCAGCTCATATGTAAGATCTTGCGTGTTTCCTGGAAGGAGCAGGACCGTGACGTCATCTTCCTTCCTTCCCTCGCTGCTGAGTTTCAGAAGAACCCTAAGGATGGTATGAGCAGAGCTTGACCTGGCCAGGGTTCGAGAATCTCTCTGATGTCCGATGAGGTGCTCTCTACAATTGAACAACATTGTGTTTTCTTGTAGTTTACTCGGATTTCAAAGACCTGATTGGACAAATTTTAATGGAGGCTCTCATGATGTCCACCCATTCGCGTGACTGTAACCCATTTGCCAGCTTGACCGCCACATCTCAGCCAATCACTGCTGCCAGATCCCCGGACCGTCACCTGACTCTGATCCCACCCTCCAGCCAGAGTGGCAGTCCCATGATGCCCTGTGCAGGTTCATTTGGTGCCAGTTCTCTGTCCAGGCAAGTGTAAATATGTATATATGCTTTAATCGTAATTATTTACACTGTGAGTTTAGAGCTGCACATTCATATTCATTGACACTCTTTCATCTCACATTGTTGAGTTAATTTCTGTGTACATTTCTATTGTTTATCCTTCTGTACATTTCTTAATGTTTCATTGTTTCTACCTTTATTCCTTTTGGCTGTGTTCAAAATACTAGCTTGCTAACTGCTAAGTGCTGCACAGTATTAATGTGTAATTTATTTTTCCAAACGTATTTGGTCATATGAGTATTACATGCTTACAGAAAATTAGAATACTACACACAGCATGCATACTGTGTACTGCAACGTAGTAACAGCAGTATGCTATTTTGAACACAGACACATTCTTTTCTATCAGTATGTCATAATATGTGTATTCACTGTTGTTTTCAGTCTTTACGGGTGTAGCCCAAATCCACTAGCCATGAGCTCTGCCCGAATGAGTGCCCCACCGGCCCCTCCTGCTCCACCAGCCCCTCCTATCCCTGTCTCACCAGCCCCTCCTGTCCCTGCCCCTTTTGCAGCAGCCCCTCTGGTTCCCCCCACTCCTTCAGTTTCTTGCCCTCCCACCAGCCTCCCGTCCTCCTCTTCATCCGCCCCTCTGCCCATCTCTCAGAGAAATAGGCCCTACTCCCTCAGCTCAAGCCCCAGATCCACCCCAACTGGTATGCTTACACCCCCTACCCCTTCAGGTGTGTCCTCTAGCCCCTCCCCCAGACAGCGTACCACGCACTCCATGCCATTCCCCTTCCTGCCCAGCTCCCCCAGCACTATGGCCAGAAGGACTGCGCTTGCTGCCCGGATGCCCTCTAGGTATTTTTCCACTCTGTTAGATGTGAACTTGTGCTCACTTAAACAAGCTACAAGCTTCTAATCATATTTTTTACATTTGGATGTTTAAGTATTTTTTAAATGACCTGGACATGTTTTTGACAAACTTTATGAGAATAAACACACTCACTGTATGTTCAAGAAGAACAATGACTATCGATTTTGAACGCTTACACTAACTGTAATCGGTTACATTTTGCATTTTAATTTGAACTCGAGTTTTTTTTCCTATTATTATTATTTCTGTGTTTGTAGTCTGCCTGTTCGAATTTGAATCTTTCATTCTCAAACACGTCTTTTCTTTCATTGCACCACATCCACACCAGTCCTTTCTCCCTCCTCTTCTTCGCCCTGTCCGACGTGTCTCCGGACAGCAGTGATGAAGAACTGGAGGAAGAGGAGGAGGATTTTTCTGCAGTTCAGTTTGGGTCCAGGTACCGGTGCCAGTGTGTGTTGCATGCTTCAGCGTGCTGCCTGGCCACTAACAGCAGCCCGCCGTGCCAACACTGGGCAGCAGAGACTGATATTTGGGGCGGGGAGTGGGCGGGGTTTGATGACCTCACCCATGACATCAATCAACTAGAACAGAGACAAAATCTGCATTTCTATTCATGAGGATTTTCAGATGCATTCAGCTTGCCGAAGAAATACGGACCGAGTGACCTTTACGCTCCCTTGAGGGTTGCGTGTGCAACTGGATAACAGTGTTGTTTGAGTACTGAGTGTCAGGCATTCAGATTATGCTGGTAATGAAGGTTTGCTAGCTGACTGTATAACAACTAATGAGAGAGCCAGAGGCCTGCTGTGGTGTGTTTGCTCACTCTAGAGTCCACTAATGCATGCTGTCTCATGACCAAAGACCTGCAGGAGGGACAGAGATATTAGAGACCCGCCTTTATTCTTCCCTTGTGACAGATTTTGTCGTGACTTGTTGGTCTCCTGTTGGCCTGGACGTGATGTTTATTTGATTCCAGCTCTTGTTTATTAAAAGCTTCTGCTTTTGTTTACCTGATAACATGATTGGTTAGCATTTTGATTGCCACACACTGCTTGCATTGACCGTGTGCGTTGTAACCAATACTCCAATATGTCATTTTTTTTAAGCATGCAAAATCACCTAGCCCTAAAATCCAGGTTTACAAATGAAGCCCTTTAGTTATATAGCCTTGAGAATGAAGCCTTTATTTAGTTTATTTCCTAGCCCTACCAGGTACATGTTTGTATCCTGGTGGTTTAGCTGTCTTAAACTGTTTGTTAAAAACGGAAACATATAATTGACAAAGCCATTTTCCTGTGTGGGTGAAACGATACGATTGTGGTTCTTTACATCAAGCTTTTTGAAAACCAGCAATTGTGTACGTTTTTATGTCTCAACTAATCTCTCTCTCTCTCTCTCTCCCTCTCTCCCTCTCTCTCTCTCTATAGCCTGGGTGCATCTGGAGGAGGAATGACTGGTGATTCTGGTAGTGATCGCTTTACCATTGAGTCCTGTAAAGAAACAGAGATGTTGAACTACCTCATTGAGCGTTTTGACAGTGTGGGTATGGAGGAGAGGAAAGCCCCAAAGGTAGCTGCCGATTTCATTATGCGTCATAGCACATTATGTGAAGCTGTTGTAGCTGTTGCATTGTTTCCATTGTTTATCAAGACAATCGTCAGTAGGTCAGAGGAGAGGTGGAGGTGTGGAAGTGAAAGTAAAAACATATCGTCAGGCCCGGGGAAATTCCCTCGACGGCTCGACCTTCTTCTGAATTTCTCCAGTGATGGTGTTATTGTAAGTGTTATGTTGTACTTTTTCAGATGTGCAGCCAGCCAGTTGTCAGTCAGCTGCTAAGCAACATACGTTCCCAGTGTATTTCCCATGCTGCACTGGTGCTTCAAGGTGCCCTCACACAGCCAAGGTCAGTACAGGCGGACTTTTTCAATGCCCTTTACTGGTTTGATCTGTGGGGTGTTTTCACACTAGAGCTATTGGTGCGAATCCGAATTCAGTTCACTTCACTTGGTTAGTGTGAAAGCTGCTTTCGGAATTTGTTTGAAACAAGGGCTCGTGTGGGCAAAATTACAGTTTGAGATTAAGCTTGATTCCCTTCGTGCCAATTTACAGTTGTAAATTGCACTTGATGATGTGTAATTTAGCTCATGTAGAATGCTATTTCCTTTCCCTCAATCAGGGCCCCTCTACAGCCCTCCCTGCTGGTTCCCTACATGCTGTGCCGGAACCTTCCGTACGGCTTCATCCAGGAGTTGGTACGAATGACTCACCAGGAGGAGGAGGTGTTTAAACAGGTGGGAGTTGCAGCGGATTACGGAGACGGCTTGCATGCTGCGCCATTTTTTTTTTATTGATGTCACACACTGTTTTATTAAACCTGTTTTCATATTTGATGTGTTTGTAGGTGGTATAGACGGCT
>JAZGTJ010000600.1:0-93684 GCA_036877575.1 Botia almorhae | reverse complement strand
TGTGTGTGTGTGTGTGTGTGTGTGTGTGATTAATGGGGATTATTTCTGATGTTCAGGTGAACCTAATCTCTGTCAGCACCTGCCCCACACCTGTGATCACTGTGACAACCACCAGCAGCCGGACAAAAAAAGGTGTAAAGATCAGCATGGGGATGACTCAAACTTCCTTTCACAGGAGTGTGTGTGTGTGGGTCCTAAAATTACCAGCATTGTGGACAGCAGCCAACAGTCCCCATGTGAAAAACTGCTTAATGAACAAACTAAATAATGTCTTCATGACAATCTAACATTGACAATCTAACAAGATTTTCTCAATAATGTTTCGATGAACAGAATGCTATTATGAAAGTTATTATGACTGATACCTTTTGTAATGTACACCATTCGTAACAGATCACTAATTTACCACCTTTAAATAGATCTTTTTAAATTCATATTCACACATTTGTCAAGGTTAAAAACTGGGGTTAGATGACAGAAATATTAACTAAAAAAAAAATCAAGAAGTCAATTAAAACCCCACCGTGGAAGAAACGTGTGTGTATGTGTGCTTGGTTGTTGTGTGTTACCTGTGAGCAGCACTAGGGCGCACAAGCAGGAGAAAGCGGGCAGATCTAGGTTGAGACTCTGCAGGTGAGCACTGAAATCTCGGATGGAGTCTAACCATTCACCAAAGCCGCGCAGACACTGCAGCCGATGCAAGACCAGGCCTGTACAAAATACAAACTTCTCCTCTGCCAGTAGTGATCTGTTCAGAAATGAGACAGGAGAAGGGGGGTTTAGTTAAAGAACTGTTGTTATTTATACTGCTTCAAGGTGGCGTTTGAAGGCAGGAGATCAGTCGGCTACTTTCATCTTTTAATTAATCATCTTTTTTCCTCGCTTCTCTCAGAACAGGTACCGGTTTCAATTTAGCATTTGTGAGCCTTTAATTCTGCATGTAGACATGCTATCAGAACACACACACACTGCTGCGATGCACACACTCATAAACACCCTGATTATCACCTCTCTCTGATTCATGTGATGACGATCTGTGCTCTGATTGGCCGCTGAAAATCTGTGTTTAAGGCAAACTGCACGGAAACAATTACCATAGCGACAAATGAAAGCCAGCACAGGGAAGAGCACATCAAAGATAGGAATGGACCTAATTATGCCAAGCTTTCCCAATTAAAGCTTTTAAAACATTCCTGAGATTAAACTCTTTATTTCTCTCTCTCGCTCTCTGCTGTGTCCTTCAGTAAAGGGTTTCGGGTCAAAGCAGTAAAGTCTTCGTGGTCTCAGTGTATTCTGGGATGAAAAAATTTATTTGCTGTTTTAATGGTGGAATAAAAAACATTGAGGAAGAACGTTTGGGCATAATTGCACTGAAACACCCAAACACTCTCTTACCACTTGTATCTTATTCTCCATCCACTTATCTTCTCTCTCTCTCTCTCACTCACTCCATCACTCTCAACCCTGCAATTTAGAAAGAAAAACTTCCTCTCTTTTTCCTGTGGAGTGCTGGCTTCTGCTGCATGAACTGTTCTTCATTAGTCCGCATGAAAAACACACACTCGTATAGTCGAGGAGGTGTAATGGAAAAGGGGTGAAGGGAAATACAGAGAGGAGATATTTGAGAGTCATCCACCGAGCTGCTTTTGAAGCTTTGAGGGGTAAATAATTAAAATATGTGCTTCATTAACACAGTCTAATGGCTTTAACCCACTGCATGTAAATGTATATGTACAGAACCCACATGCACTGGTCTGGCACGTTATATTGGGCAAATTCTAGTAATAAGTGGGCTTGACTAGGGCCTACTCAACCAATGGCAGAGCAATCTGAGGGGTGCAGGGCATTACGGTCTCGTATGTGGTCTTTTAAAACACTTTATAAGATGATATTGCTGCTAATTTATTTTAAACCAGAACGTTACCCTGATATCACAGCATTAATGCTTAAAATATCAAATCTTTGATATCTTCTGATTTTAATTTAAATTAGAGAAGGCGTACTACGTGTCTGTGTGGCGTTTTGTAAAAACACACACAAAAAACAAAAATATGCAAACATGTAAGGAATATTTCCTGCTGATATAGTTTTCAAACGTATGAAAGCAAATGTGGGAATAACTGCCGTTTGGAACAACCCTCTGTGAGGGGATTCAGTTGCTCACGTTTGCTCACAGTTGCTCACAGGGAGAAGAAACAGAATGGGTAAAAACAGAACGAGAGAGAGTATTAATAAAAGATCCTCATTATTACAGCGAAAATTAACATCATCCTTGAGAGAAATGCACGCATTCCTTTTGAAATCTGTGTCAGAGCAAGATGGTCTCTTTGCCGTCCATTCATTCATTAGCCTCAGCGCGTCCACATGCAGAAATAATGTGCATATAAAGCGCATGATTCAGGGTGCATGTTATCAGATTGCACCCAGAATCGAACCCATGACCTTTCTGTTACCAGCATCATACTCTCTTACTCTAGTTGAGTGACAGGAACCCGCAAGCTAGTGTGTGCGTGCAAATAATGAAACAGTTTTTATTTGCAGCCTATTTTTAATGTGTGACAACGGTGCATGTATTTGCGTGTGTACGTTGTACGCCCGTATCACGAAACCTCCACATGCTGTGAGCGCATATCTTGCGATATTTACAGTGTATGTGACGCAAACCTAGACGAATCCCCCCACTAAAATGAGTCAGAACCCAAGTCTGCAGCTCCCTACTGAGGCTGTGACGCCACCTCCCACCGCCCTCCCTTTCCGCACCTGCTTTTACACCATCAGAGAGACAGACAGAGGGAGAGAGAGAGAGAGAGAGAGAGAGAGAGAGAGAGAGAGAGGGTGGTTAGCACACCAGTGCTAGTTTAACAGGGAGCAGCTGAGCTGAGACAAGAATCCACTTCCTGTTAAAGCAAAAATGTCACTGAGTCACAACACATGCGCGCACACACTTTTCTACTTAAAGTCTAGAAACAACCGGTTACTTTTAGTCTGGATTCAAGATGTACTGCCTTGCAATAAAAACCAACATTTTTAAAAGTACAAGACATATTTTAACAGTATGCAATAACTGTCAAATAAATTATGAAGTATATTCCGTTTAAAACACAACTGTTTCTGACACATCTGATGGGGGATGGGTTAGTCTGGGCTGTTAACCAATAAACCTAAAAAAACAACCAATAAGTGAATTTTACTGGAGCGTCCACACAGTGTCCATAGCAACCCTACAGTGCTGAATAAAGAGAAAGAACCCACACACACACACACACACACACACACACACACAAGTCACTGTGACATACAGTCACTAATAGTAAATTCAGTGTGTTATATAACAGAAATCATGTCAGTGAATGACTTTATCACACTCATAATAATACTTTACACCTCTTGGTAATTTCTGAAGCAGAAGGAAAATCACAGACATCAATAACAGCATGTGAAAGAATATTTTGACGGTTGCTACAAAATATTATGGCTAGATTAAGAGTGAACTAGTAATACCACCCACAACAAAAGGACAGCTAAAAAAAATCTCAATTATGCAATATGTAATTTACAATTATGCATTTAGCATATGCTTTTATCCAAAGCGACTCGCATTGCATTAATACATCAAACCTGTAATCTTCATTTTTATAGCATCCAGGTCTAATGTATGAACTATACAAGTGTATTTTGAAACCATTTGTGATAAATAACCCCTTTGCCAAACAAAGATGACTGTGTGAGCACATGCATATCTGTAAAGCTATGCATCACCTGTTGGCGAGGCGAAGCACGAAGAGTTCAAGAAAAGCAGAGTCAATGAGCAGGTTCTGGTCATCATGGTGAAGCTCAGAGAATCCAGGTAGACGTTCAGCCCAGCAGCGCGTCACCTCCATGGATCCAGTTAGCACTCTGTAGAACATCTGGATCTGCTGGGACTCAGACAGTCCCACCGGCTCAGCTGCACTGAACTACAGGTAGAGATGATATATATAGAGTTGATATAGATTATATAGATATAGGTATATATAACAATACAAATTTTAGGATTCCATTAATGTACAAAACAGCAGTTTTTAGACGTTGTATTTGTTACCGTTTGGTTGTAGAAAAAATTATTCAAACTGTTTTTAATTTTGTAACCGTTTTAAAACATTCCACTAACATAACTGAAGAATAACATTTTTGATTAATGATATAAGGGTTAAAAAACATTCTATTAATAGTACGGCAAGAACGTTTTTGATGACTTTGAGAGATCTTTTAGAGAACATTAGCTAATATTCTGAGAACGTTCCCTGTTGGCAGGAAATTCTGTCTCGCGCTGATGCAATAGCAAAAGAATTTCCCAAACACACACTCAGGTACCTGACTGTAGTCTAGTTCTCGTGGTGTAGACTGGGAGTAGGCCCGCACAAGTGCGTTGAGTAGGCTAAGAGGAGGTAATGGGGGTGAGGGCTCGGGCTGAAGTGGGCTTTTTGGTTTGGATGGCAGGCGACCTCTCCTCCCCTTCAGGTTGTCTGTGCGTACCACTGTATCAAAAACACACACACAAACAAAATGTTTAGAGAACACAATATAATACTAAAGTGGTACAAAAGTGTGTACATTCATGTATTTGCAGGTCTATTAGCAAAATTGTGTTGCTAGATTATATTCGTGCTTTTTTACACTCAACCCTAATTCTTGGGACACACAGCACTGCACATATTGTAAGTCTCCTTTATCTGACACAGTTCAATAAAGGGAAACCCACAAAACATGCCTGGTCCCTGGGACCGGTGTTGAGAACCACTGCTTTAAACGATCCAGCAAGTTGCCCTGGGACAGTTTTTATACAGCCCTAAAAAAAGCAAAGGTGTGCGTTTTGTAAAGGTTTACCGACTTTTGTTCCATCCCAATACTGGACAACTATTTCATCCATTTGTTTTTATCCCTCTCAAAAAATGCTGGAATGACCAGTAGGGGGCAGTTGAAAGCTACACAATCACAGGTCTCTGACAGAGACCAGGAATAAGAATGTCAGATATAATAAAAACAATGTCTGTCTGTCGTGATCACCAGCCAGGGCGGGAAAGCTTAACTAATGTGTGATCTTCTTGAATCACACTACATTTGTGCTTAAATCCTACGAGAATTAAATGTCCACATAAACACATGGGCTTGTGACTGTTCCGTATGCTGTGTTATTACCGGCTCTGAAGCTGCTGATGGACTGTGATTGCAGAAACAAAGTACTGCCGGTAAACACCCCCATTATAGCTTAATTCATTCACACATTTAAACTAACCAACCAAACCAGCTATGCGCCAAAGCCGTATTAATGCACGCTTCTCTTCAATCATAGTGGATGCGCCTGTAGGTTTTATGTGATTAAGGTAGAGTGTCTGTCTCCTTTCCATCAGTCTCTAACCAGAGGTCCAGCTGAGGTCATAAGCACAGAGGCCTATTGTGTGATAATTGGCTTAAGTGGCATAGCCACATTGCATATTAGAATCTCACATCGATTCAGGTGCTCTGTATTTGCATACTTATTTTAAAGGTGTCCATGTGTGTGTGTGTGTGTGCGCGCGCCTTACCTTCCTTTACCATGCCTACACTGAGACACTTTTGGAAACGGCAGTACTGGCAGCGATTTCTTCTCCTTTTGTCCACAGGGCAGTTTTTACTGGCCAAACACACGTACTTTGCATTCTTCTGTACTGTCCTCTGCAGCCACCAATTAAAAGGTAAAAAGAAGAGAGAAAGAGAGAGAGAGAGAGAGAGAGAGAGAGAGAGAGAGAAAACAATAAGCTAACAGGTCTAAACATTTAATTTATTTAATTTAATTCATTTTCCGGCTAAGAATTAAAAAGGAAGCTTGCAGGTCAGATTTTAATTACAATGTGAGAAAGGCGCAGCTCCATCGGGATAATTAGATAAAATTAATTTCCCGACATGCCTCGCCTGCAGGAGGGACAATTTTATTAGCGCAAGCCACTGACAATGAAGATCAGTGCAAAGCGTGCTGAGGCAGCTCCCGCGAGACATCACGCACCGCATGATAAAATTGTTTGTGAAACTCGCGGGTCAGCTCACGGCACCTCAGGGTTTTGGTGGATCGGGCCTTTGCAATAGCCCCCCTGGGAGTTGTTTTCTCCTCGGCTGGATATGCGCGATTATTGCTGACCTTATTAAAACAAAATCAAAACGATCTGCGAGGGCTCCCGCCGCCAAAGCTGTAGCGAGGAGGAAAAACGTAACGCAAGCTTTGCGCGTGACGGCTAAGGTTCAAACGTCAAGCGCACGTGCTAAGCCAAAATATTAAGCGCTTGCGTGACACCAGTAAGTTATATGGTGGTTAAGGCAATATCCAAAACAAACAAAAACAATGCTTTAACAAGCTACAACTGCGGTCAATTTAATGGCACTAAAACTTTACATCAACAATACCAGTTTCATTGTGCAGTTATTCAATTAGCTAGACTGCTAGTAGTTGAAAGTTCCAAAACAAACAAACAAAAATTATCTTTTATCTTCCCTTTTATTTTTAACAGTCTAAAACGTTTATTATAATCTTAATATATAGGCCTATATCAAGTGGGTAGTAACAGATCAAATGTTCTATGCTCTTTGTTCCTACTTTTTTAGTTTGAATTCAAAAAAATAGTTTACATTAACCATGATATATGCATACAGCTGTTTTCAACAGGTGTAAATGAAATCAATTAAACTGCCTGCACATCCCTCAAAAACGCAATTCTACATTCAGAAAGGTGAAGCTAAAATACCCACATGCAAGCCATTCATCCATTCACTTAAATTGTTTGCCAAAAATGTAAAACTACCACAATGGGTGCACTATATTCCCAGTGGATATATATATGCACCAACACTCAAATGTTACATTTACAGCAAATACAGTCAGTTACAGCAAATACTACAAATACACCATTGATCAGAAAAGATTCACACAACGACACAACACGCATACCGTTTTCTGAGTACCACAATCCTTAGAGTTAGTTCAGACTGTGAAATATTACGTCTGACAGTCACAGTAGTTGTACAATCCTCAAACAGGCATGAATGCACATCTTATGATTTTCATGAAATTATATAAAAATGGCTGGTGTTAGGTACATACAAAATCTCCTTTCTCATGTATTTGTGTTTATGCTGGAAAGGATGTGACACTGCAGACAGTGCAAGGATTATAATGCTTGCGATAATTTATTTCTTTAATTTCCTGACTTAATGAAATGGTCGCACTCATTCGTACCTTACTGGTAAAATGGTAATAAAAAGCTTGGCATGACATTTTCTATACTACCATCATTTACACACAAACACGCGTGTATACAGATACACACACAGACAGTGGTCCAGAGTTGTGGTCCAGTGCACAGCGTGGCCGTAGGGTCAGTAAAGACAAGCAGTTGTGGATTCATGACATGTAACATGTGCTAATGGCCCTGTCGCACATTAAAACCCCTTAGGGAACTTATATCCCACTCTCCACGTCCTCTCCTCCCCTAATCAGAGATGATCAGACTTCCTTCTCTCTCACCCTCTCTCTCTTTCCTCTGGGTGTGTATTTAGACACGTGTATGGCTGTTTAATAAGACAAGTGGAACTGGGTCGTCATTAATTGGTTAAGTTTGTGTGTTGTACACTTACACTGTATTATAAGACAGCGTATTCGTCCTACTGTTTTGCTCAGAGACTGTGTGTGAATGAAGCACATTTTAATGTTTATTATTTAGCACTCCACAAATGCTACAATATTGAGATAAACACATTAATCTTTGTCGCAGCTGATTTAATTAGTATGAAGCTTGCAAATAAAGTGCTTGAGATAAGTTGTCATTTAGTTTCGCTTCGGTAAGAGCTGTTAAACTTCAATTCCTGTGGTGAATGAAGGAGCCTATCCTGACCCTCCATTAGGTAAATATTTAAAATAAATATTCCCACTCAGAGTGCGTTATGAGTCACTGAGCAAATTAAAAACCAAAAAAAAGATTCGAAAATAACTGCAGTGAGTGAGCAAAACAGAGAGAAGATTTTGTGTGCTGATATTTGCCACTTATTCATAATTTTCGTTCTAAAACAGCAGCAGCAGTTTGTATTCAAATGGAAAGTAGAAGTGAATAAATTGTAAATTGATTTAGTGGCTATTAACAAACATAAAACTACAGCGGATTGAGGGAATAATAAGAATATGAATGCACACCCCATTAAAAATGTTTGTAAACTGTACTAATGTACTAAGAATCATTGTGCATTATGAAAATATCAGAATAAACTCTATTGTAGAAAAACACATTTATCAAAAATGCTAAAAGAGTGACAAAGGATATACAGTGCCAAGCAATGCACTTCCCTGCATTAAAAATCACATGCTAATATTTATATTGTGAGTTAATGAGTTGCCTGGGATAATTAAATGGTTAGTGTGTATTTGTAAGTTAATGATGAGTAGGAGTGTGTGTATGCATAAAAATAAGTATGCTGATCATGAAAGGCTTGAGTGTGCATATGTCATTTTTAGTGTGTGCATGTGTGCCAGTGTAGCAGTAATGGCTACAAAGCCTCAGGCTTACCAACCCCTGCTTTTATTAATTACTAAATAAAAACTAATTGTGAAACTAATTGAAAAGAGGCATAATTTATTTGTGCACCAGACCACAGGCCATTTTCAATTATTTCAGCTCTGCCACTCTCCTTCACTTTCAACAATTCTCTTGTCATTCAAACTTTCTCTTTATGTTTTTTAAATCATATTGTTTCTGTAAGATTTTCTTTAATAAATCTGAGAAACAGAAAAACAATATTTAACATTAAACTACATAAAGAAGTGGAAACGTGAAGTAAACTGCTCAAATAAGTGTAAATGTATTAAATTGCATTTTTAAATTACAACAAATCTTTCTGTAATATCTTTCTCTGCATGTGTGTGTTCCTGGCTATAGCTCCAAGCTGCTGTATTTTAAGTGTGCGCCGCTGTCACACTTCTTACTGGTCACCGAGGGAAACGACCCTCACAGGCGCCGTGGCAACCGCCACTCAGACGATTTGTGAGGGCACTCAGACGTGCACACACACATATTCAAGCTCAGAACTCTCTGTACACACATGCAAGCACTTCCATGAAAAGGCTGAGCAAACCTATGTCACAATGGTACATCTCTGAAACGAAACATTCTTTCTGGCTTTGTACAGGAAAACAAATTATTTTGTGCGCAGCTTCAAACGCTTCTGTTAAGTTGGATAGATGGTCGCAACCCACCCCCCAAACTAAATACACAAACACACTAAAAAAAAACGCTACTTACATGGTGGGCTTTAACCTTGGTTTGGATGCTTGCAGAGTGTGTAACAATGGTTGGTTAACCCTGAGCTTCACCATAAGAGAATGAGGGGTGATTGTTATAAAGCTGTGTGATGCTCTTCAACCAAGAGCTCCTTTCAATCCAAGAACAAAACTAATGACCACTAATAAATACACAATTAGCAAACACTACCCCGGCCACAGTGCCACAGAGACAAAGAAAAAAGGGATACCGACCAACTCACACTGTACAATACAGTTCAGCTACAACCCTCTTACACTCTACATTTAATGACAGGCACACTCAAATAGCTTATATACAAGTATTCACAACAAAACATGCCACGCAATCAAGCACACTCCGAGGAGTGCATTAACAATCAGAAACAAATGCAGACACCTATTTTCATAACAATCACATGATGCTTTAAAAAGTAATGCATTATGGGAAATCCAAATGAGAGGTTTCCCATCTGGCAAGTATTTCCTGTTTAAACTGACCTCAGCTTATTCTTTCACTGCTTCATTCCACTGCCTTGTGCTTTCAAGGCCCAAATACTGTTGAGTCAGTTACTTGTATTATATGCTCTGCAGTGGAATTTTACAGTCTAAGAAAGTAACCAAGTGTTTTTCGCTTGTGATTATTTATTACGTAAAGCAGAAATTGTTTGACTCTTTTTGTTAGAGTCAATAAGGATTATTATAGGTATGCAAGTTTATGCTTGTTTAAATATGATTTATATAGCTGAAACTCTGTATTTCTTAAAGGTGGGTCTGTCTTTAGGCTATGTAAATAGATTCCTATCTGATTTAAAGTGTATATTAACTCTAAAACATAAAGATGAAAGATTTCAGGGATGTTGCGATCTTACCTTAAAGAAGCCTTTGCATCCCTCACAGGTCCGCACACCGTAATGCTGGCAGGCTGCGTTGTCTCCGCACACCGCACAGGTACCCTCTCCAGAGCTGGTGCGACTGGGGGGTGATGGCAAACTCTCCCCTAGCAGTGGCGGACACGGGCCCATGCCCAGAGATCGAAATGCCAGGCCACCTGGCTTACCCATGCTCAGTGGGTACATGTGTGAGTGTGTATGGGAGTGTGTGTGTGAGTGTGCGTGTGTGTCCAGGCTAGGAGGCACATGTGACGATGAAGAGGAGGATGAAGGACAGCGCTCAGAGCGCAGCGGAAGGCTGATGGCAGTGTCATAGCCGCTGGTAGAGGGTGGGGCTGTCTGCTCGTAGAAATGAGAGAAGCGAGGGGTCTTCAGTGGGCCTTCAATCAGGCATGGCTGGGGTACAGGGGGAAGACTGTGCTCGTCCCACAAGAAGGAACTGCTGGGTGGGCCGGGGTGAAGTGGCGTGGGGGGCGTCGTAGGGGGCGACTGCTTAAAGTACATGGAGCTTCCAGCTATTGCCTCATCAGATGATGCCATAGGTGGGTATGACTCCTCCTCCTTCTTGATGATAGGGCGTTGATGAGGGAGTTGATAGAGACAGGAGGGTTTGGGCTCAAAGCCTCCCTCAACAAATACATTGAAGCTGGGAAGGGAAGTGGTGGCCGCCGCCGCAGAGATCTCCCCCCCACCAAGCTCACACTTCGAGTAGTCTGTCGCCATGAGATCAGCGCTGTAGTCACCATGGTAACCAAAGGACTGGGTGGAGTAGCCGGACCCATGAGGTGCAGGGCCATACTGGGCCTGAACACAGGGCATGTCTACAGAGATGGAGAGAAAGACTTTATGACTATCTTACTGTCTTTGGCTTAAAATCTTTAGGAGTAAAGGGGGTATGACGTTTAACATTTTAACCCTTTCTGTTAGTACCAAGTTAGTACATAAACCATTCACCTGAAAACGTTGGTTAAGACATGAGCTGGTGGCACACATGCAAAAAGGTGCACGTCCATTCCTGGCCTGTGTTCTCTTACTGTTACGAAGAGCATTGGAATAAAACATCCGACAATGAACCACTTATTCTAAAATTGACCTCCAAACTTAAGGTGGAGCAGCAACTGTTTTTTATGAATACATACATACATACCAGCACTTGAATTGCTAAAACATTAATCATCTTCCATTAACAACACATTATGTGTAGAATATGCAAAAACATGCCACACTGAATAAATACATATGTTCAGCTGGCAAAAGACATGGGTAGTTATTTACTGTCAACACATGGCTAAAAGTTTTTATCAAAACTTTTCTAAACTTTAGCAAAGGAATAATTACCCCTTTAATATAAAACGTGTGCCTACATACTATGCACGTGTGGGTATAAAATGAACTTAAAAAAGGAACTCCCTTTTTTCTATTCATTTGTAATATGTATGAAGCTGCACTGCGCTCAAGGAAAAGCATATTGCCAAAGTTACGTAACCTACAACAAGGTGCCTAGACACAGCTGTTTAACTGCATCTGTGCATAGATACCTGAGTCTGGGAAGAGGTGTGTGTGTATGTGTGCATGTCCTTTGTTTGCCTTATTTCCCTAGGTTGGGAAGTGTACATAGACCCGACGTCGGATTCACGCAATCGTATAATGACTCCGTAATCCTTGTGCCTCCAATACGTCATGTGTGTTTAGTAAAATCAGGATGGTTATCAATTAGAAATGACAATTTACCTCTGTTGACCCAGACCAGTACGTGAGTTCCATTCCTAAGCACATCATAGGTTATGCACACAATCTCTTATTGTCAAAAAGCATAAGGTTTAACTTAAGCAGACAATTCTGCCTCGCCACTGGAATCAGTTGAAACCACGTGAACAAATCACGTGAATAGATAACGCAAAAAACTTTTTCTATAAAACGAGTTACTTATTTTTATTTAAATGTTTCAAAAAGTATTTTCCTTTTCCCCACCTCACTTTAAATTTAATAATAGTTATTATAGTCCAATAAGATTATCTCCATATTGAGCCTGTGTATTTTTATATATAATTTATTCATTTAAAATTGTATTAACCTGTTTATGAAATTGCGTTTGATTAATTCCTTAAACATTTGATGGTTAAGGATGACGTTTTGTGTAATAATTTTAAATACAAGTTAAAAAATAAATCGTATTAATAAAAGACATTTTCATTTAGAAGTCAGAGTGAGGCGTCGACGCTAGGGCGGGTGGGACAAGGTGCGACCTCTTCATCGTCATGGCTACTGACTGAGGAATGGTTTAAATCAATCTCGTGCTGGATAGAAGATTGCGGGAGTGAGTCAAACTTTCTTACACCACTGACATCACAGAAAAAAAGATTTTGTGCGTGCATGTGTTTTGTGTGTGTGTGTGTGTGTGTGCACTTCCTTCCAAAGACTTTTTTTGCTGATCAAGCTTAAATGTCTTATTTAAAACGTATTTGTTTATAACTTATAGCTCGTACACCTTATAAACATTTGTTTTTGCATATCAAAACAACGCATTTAAAAAAATAATTACATTTCGCCGAACAAAAATCTAAATTTTGTCATTGGTTAAAGACAGTGTCAACACAAATATGGCATTTGAATACTACAGTGTTATGGTGTCTTTAATACGCATTTGACACATTTAAGGCAAACAAAAATATGTTAAGCTAATCCCAACATACACACACAAAAATCGTGATGTAACTTTTTTACTCTCATTATCCTATGTGTTCATTCATTTGTGGTCTGTTTGTACACGTGCAAACCCCACAGCTTGTCGACTCTCCACCTCAGGTCCATATTTCATTATGAAACGGATAATTAAAATGAAAACGCAGCCATCACAACGTAAACAAATCCAAATGATTAAAAAGGTGTAGACCACATAAAGTCATAGTGAAACGATGCTTTACAGTTCTAATGTGTGTGCGCGCGCGCATGCACCACTCAGAGAGCCTCACACAAATACACACGCAGGCTGATAAAGAAAGCGCTTTAGATGGATGAAACAGTTTCTAACCTCGAGGTGTGCATTTTAGATGGACAAAATGCAGCTGTTCCAATAACTGTGATCGCTTGTTCATTGTCAGAGTGCCATAGATCTAACAAACAAACAAAAATCAACGACATAAAAAATAAATATTTACACCACATGATACGCTAACAAGTATCAGTTTGGTCTTGAAACAAACTATCATCAGTGGAACTCAGACAGCACAATAGATTTGTGCAAACCACACTTTCACTTTCCCTGCACCAAGACAACACACAGCAGCACACGAGGTTGCCATCGGACCATGAAGAAAACAAGTGTGTGTTATGATACTTTTGGTAGGGTGCACGTACAAAAATTAAACGGCTACAATGTAAATACAATATAGAAAATGACACGTGTTATCTGCCGTTAAGACACTGAACTTTCCAACCATCATCTGCGCCACTCCTGGTTTAAACTGGTTTAAACGAAATTTGCTAAGAAATGTTATATTAAATGCAAATACAAAAACAACCAAACCTCTTAAGTGCTTTATAAATCTTTTTGCTTGCCATTAAATCATACTATTAAGTATTTGACCTATCAAATTAAGTATCCTTGATCCAAGGACTCAATTATTGCATGAATTAAACAGACCAGGCAATTCTGTTTTATTTCATGTTTTAATTTTTCATACTATTTATGTATTATATATATTGCAACACGCTTCTTAAAATTCAAAGCTACCAAAGTCAGACAAACAAAAATATTATACCATACTTGCATAGCAAAAGCTACGCGGCATGTAGTTATTCAGCTACAAAACCTTAATTAATGCGTTTTTCTTAAAAATAGAAAAAGGAACAGTGCAATAATGTAAAAAGAATGCTTTTTACAGGCGTGTGGTACCTATTTGGCCTTTTGCTCGCTGAATTGTGGTTGGTTTTTCGGGTGGAGACTGCACGCGTCTGGGGTTCGGGGCTGCTTCAGCACACGCGGCGGGTGAGGTATCCGGTAGCCGGGACTCAGACCTGGGCTGCAGGCGCTCTTCCGAACCGGAGTCTAGAATAGGACAAGATGATAGCTTAGTTCACCACGACATGTCACACACGACAAGTCACACACACAAAAATTGTTCTAGTAAAAGATATATATTCAATCTTCCCTGATAATGTATAGAAGTGAATTAAACGTATGTTCAATCATTTATACTTTTTGCAATGGCTTACTATGCACTTACTATGCATTTTTAGCCAGTTTAAGCATAGCTAAAAGTTAACCTTTAAACTGCACTACTATCCTAAATATTTAATTCTAATCTAGACATCACTTGCATGTTAAAAAGTTAAAGAGATGCGTTAGGTCTTCCAAATTGATTTACTATTATTTTGCTACATGTAAAGTTAATACAATTCCCACAATGTTTAGTGTATGTTAACTTAGTTATGTTATCTGTAAAACTACCTTTAGAATGTTAGAGAATACAAAACAGACATGATCATTTAGATAGTAAACCGTCTACAGAAATAACACATGCAATGTTATTTCAAACAATCTGGTTGCAGCTTTTGGACACAAATTACACACAAAAAAGAAAACAACATTATCAATCATATAAAACTGGGCAAATTGTCTTGTGTTACATTCGATAAAAAGACAGCATTCGAAAACTGCATGTTTCAAGTCAAGAGGTAATATGTGTTGTTTAAACACAAAATAACTTCTCCACAGGCTCTGACACACGTCTTTAAAATGTCATATTCTATTAAATGCTGTACTTGTTTTCTTTTGCTGCACCCAAAGCTTGCATGTTAGAGCAGTTCTGAGCGTATATTAAATTTTGCCTCGCTGTTTTTGTTCCATTAGCTCAGAATAATTTCTCCTCTCAAGAGTGACAATATTCACCTGGGCGCTCGCCGAAGTCTGACTATCCCCGTCTTCTGTCAAATAAACCCCAGCGCGCCACCGATGAGTTTTTAAAAGCAACTAGCGCCCCCTCCCTGACAGAGGCGCGTTCACACAAAGCCAGCCCTCGCCAATCGCTATATTATTGAACACAATGCTACTGCTTATCTCGACTCCAACCTCAAACCGCCAAAACGTTTATGATTGGGAAACATACTGCAGGGGATAATTTAGTAATTGCACCATGACAGAAATATAGGCCAGAAAATGGATTCAAAGTATTCTTATAACAGTTTATGGTAAACTAATCTAGCGTATACAATAAAGCGAATAACTTTAAGTAGCCTGTCCATCATTTGTCGTACTGAGGTTATGTGTTGTTTTTACATAGAGTGTTTCAATGTTTACGTCTGGAGCCGCTGGTCCGCTACTGCCCCGGTAACCTAGAGAACCGCGAGAGAGCACTGAAGCACGCGCTTTGTAAGTTACGCTCCGTTCTGCGTTCAATAAGCGCACAAGATAGAGGCTTTCCAGAACACACAAAGAAAGAGAGGGTCGAGATAAAGGGATGGAAAAATACAAGTACAGTAAATTAACTTGGAGAACCGGGTTTGACATCTGACGGGGACAGAGTCCTGAGGGTAAGAGGCAGAGAGAATGTTTTTGTCCAAATCGCCCTGTACTCCCTGACCCGATCTCACCTGCTTTAGAATTAAACTTTAACAACTCTTTTGAACCATTAGCCTTATCACAATATAGTTGCAATATAAATTATTCAGGGGACACCCCTCACAATATTGACAATAGTCTAAAGCCAATGAAAGAAATACTGAATCACAAAGTTTATATGTACATGTAAGTATAATGGGGGTGCATCAGTGTCACTTCATACTATTACCAAACTTAGGAATGTAAACACCACACAGAAACTCGAATGTGCTCACGCAGTATACCTCAACCCCGTCGGTTGTTTAAAGTCTTCCAAAAGCAGTTAAACACTACTGAAGCTTTCGCGGAGTATGTCCTGACCTTAATGTTCATTTAATAATCATAGCTCCTTAAAAAGAGTAAATGAAAAATATAAACGAAGAGAACTAACAGTTCGCCCTAACTAGTTTATTGAATTTTGTATATACTTAGTTGTGCATTTTATTATGCACGTTTGCATAATAAACGGTCCTTCGATGACTACAAGACAGAATGAATGGAGCTCGCGTAATCGTTTCATTCAAACGTGGAAAAAGCAATATTGATGAGGAGATAAACCAAGTCATCACCTTTTAAATGCAGTTACTACTATAAACGAATAACCACCTTCGCGCAAGATCGAGTCAAGATTTTGAAAAACATGTATAACGCAGCGCGTGCCTCTCCGTCTATTTCAAAGGCGCATCTCACGAGACACTACCGGCACCGCACTGGCTCTCAGCGGCTTCACCGGGGTGAGGAAGTGGCATTCCATTTCCATGACAACCAGTAAGAATATAATACATTTCACAAATTAAACTCGGATTCAGTCCATCCATCTACTACAGAGACATCGAACACAGTTCCTTTCTTTGCGCAGTGGAGACCGAACATTCAACAGGTCACTATAGACAAACCATAAACCCATAAAGTTCCCAGTAACATTAATGCCTTTGCAAAAAATATGAATTTAGACCGCAGTACAAATGACACAAATCGGAGTATGTATGTAAGTATGTACTCAAAAATATTACAATTCACTGCGTAAATGTGTTTGCGTTTCTATAAAACTTTACAAATTTTAAATGTTCACTTACTTGTTTTCTGTTGAGGTTCCGTTTTTACATATGTTTTAAAGCCCGAATAATTCCTTGTGCATATCCAGAAGAATTTTGTAAAAAAACGAAAATAGTGTTTGAATGGAAGTTGATCTTGTAGTCGCAAAAAGTTGGTTTTTCATTCAAAAATATTATTTGTCTGATTTTCCTCTTAGCTAAGAAGAACAAAGTACTCCGTGGTTCTGTCAGCTCCACTATTACAGTGTCGGCGTTAGAAACGGAGAGGATGCGCTGAGCTGAAGTTGCAATGTGCCTTTGTTTATGTGGCGCGCTGAGCGAGAGAAAGTCTAATAGCACATTTATGTGTGGCTGCCTTCTACATAGCGAGCCTGGTATGCGCTACGTCAATGTGACGCCATGGGAGAGGTGACGTCGAGACTGCACTGTAGCGCTCCCCCTGCCTCTCTGGTACAGTAAGCCGTACAGTCCATGCCAGGGAAATAGAGAGGGGAGGAGGAAAAATCTTATGACTCTTTGACAGGCGTTATTTGAAATGGCGCGGTAGAGCTTGTGTTAGATTGTCTTACTGGAGAATTTTTTTTTAGCACAAATGTAATTCGTGTCAGAATACTTCCAAGGTCTTATATTTTAATATTCTAAAAGCAGTTGCAAAAAATACATTTTTGTTAATACATGACTCGCATATACATAAACGACACAGATTTGTTTTTGTCGCGTTGACATGCTTTTGACATCTAAATATTTGTTTCTTTGATTATTAACGTTTATTAAAGTAAGGCTACTATAAATATTATGTATGAGTGTGTGTGCATTTGATCTTTTACCTTTAGATAAATACTGAAAGGAAGGTAAACAAACTGGTCCAAGGAGTCACTTTTTGTTACTGTCCTAATATTATTCACTTTCAAATTCAGAACACTTTTCATAACTGCGATATACCAAAACATCAATTATCAGATTTTAAGGTAGCAAAGTTGGCTTTCGGCGTGCCCACTAAACAAACTCATGATTATAGTTAGCGTACTCCGTAGTTCAAAAAAACATCATAAATAGCCAATCACAAGACGCGTAATTTCTTGGCCACGTTCTAATTCTGGCCAATGATCAGCTCTCGGAGGCGGAGTGAGGGCTTGACGCACTGAGGCGCGTGATTGACGCAAGCGGTGTTTCTAAATTTAGCAGCGGGCGGCTCGGCGGTGTGAGATAGCAGATCCTTCATTCATTGCGCCGGGGCGGGTCCGTTTATTTTAGACATTTGATTGTGTTCCAGCCAATCCAAATATAGTCGTAGACAGGTATTTTTAGCGGAAGCGTGTCCCCGTTACCTCTTGCCAGGGAACAACCTTGTGATATCGCCATACTGTAATGGGAGAAAGAAGCCTGAACCGGTAGCCGCTGGTAATTTCTCCCGTTGGCTCAGAACGAAGCTTTTTGCTTGTTGTTTTCAGCCCGATGTTGTTTAATTGTGTAACCTCGTGGTTGTCTCCGGAAAAGCAGGGTAGTACAAGTGTGTATGTCACTGGAACTCATACGCATTTTGTTTGTTCTAGTTTGTATTTCCGTGGGTTGCATTGGTGTTAAAGGCGACAGTTAGAAAGGGACAGCTCGTTCTCAACTCAGTTGTTTATCCACACTCGCTACAAATGATCGCAGTGAGTCTCGATACAATACAATAGCAAAGCGCAAAGTGTCTCATGGCGAGAAGCATGACAACTTTAAAGTAGGTAAAAGAGCACAGGTTTCATCCACAACTGAAGAAAAATGAAAGCACACAGAAAAGACTGTACGTGCGAAGCAGAGAAATCATCACATCTCGGTCTAGACTCATCTCTGCATAAAAGTGAACTTCCACTCTAGAACAAGACTTGCATATTTTTGCTTGTTGTAGGTCATTAATATGTTGACCATTTCCTAACTAGATGTTGTCTAGTAGCACATGAGGTGGTGTGTAGTGGTGGATTACATGTCCCGCGCTGTGAGACCTCGGGGCTGGGTATGGAAACGAGGTGCGAGCGGAGGAAAATTCACTCGCTGTTCTCAGCGCAGTTGCTTTGCCGTCACGGGGAAGCCCCTCTCCGTGACCTCCACACCGCTCAACCAGCCCCCCCCCTTTTAGACATGGAGTGAAGCTATATCAACTTGAATTCTGGTTAAGGTGGTTAGAGACAAAGACGGATTAAATATTACGTTTTAAGGAACCCTATGCTTTTTATAGATAAAGCACATCTGGGAAAGTTAAAACTGACTATAACAGGTAGCATTTGTAAAAAGCAAAGTGGAAGTAGATTTAATTGCCATAAAACTACCTGACTTGGGGAAACTTCTTTAAAGTTCTGCTTTTTGGTAGAAAAAATACAATTCAGCTTTGCGCTGAATCTAGTGAGCACATCATAATGCAATGACCCTATCTATAATATCAACCATAAACGTGTCCACTGAAGGCCCAAATACCTGCACTGTTTAAATGTTTTAAATCAAAATTATGAGTTTTCTAAATGGATATTTCTAAAAAATATAATTTCAATCAGGTCACACAAATAAGCATGTACTAATGGTGACTGTTAAGAACAGACTGATTATGAATAAAGATAAAAATTTATAAAGGTCACAAACTCTGCCCTTTGCCTTGACATTAGACATTATACAAGTGTTTTTTTATGTAAACTCCCACAGTTTCCTGTAGGAGCTGTTTAATAGATATGTCTGTGATTGGCAGCCATCCGAATGGTTTTTACAGCACTGACTCATAAGGCATGAGGGAACTGTCTTTACGAGCTGAGGTGAAGGGAATATAGTCACATGATAACTGCAACAAATAAGCTAATTTTTATCACAATCCGGTAGTAATGAAACATTGCAGAGTAGCCTAGTAGTTTTTATTCCTGACATCATATGGAGAACAAGGCAAACAGGTCTCATCCTATCCGGTTTAGGTCTTTTGTATGTGCTTTGTTGAATAAAGAGCTGTTTTAGTAAAGATGCCTTCTGAGTAGCTGCCAAAGATGAGCATAACCAACATATATGCAGATTCATTTTTAATTTTAATCTCACTGATATTCAGATGTTAAAATAGTTAAAACGCTAAAAATAAAAACAACTAGCTAGGTTAGCTTATTACCTTAAACATTCTTATATATTGCTGTCAGTTAATACTGCTGTTACAGCACTTTCACTGACAGGCGGATGCGATGAGTTATCTGGTTTGGTCATGTGACACTCGACATATACTCCATGATATATCAATATATATTATGTCAAAGGTCTCTACTGCTTAAAATTAATTAAGCAACAGACTGTTATTTTACATTTACATTTTACATGATGTGTTTAGTTTTACATTGAAATTAGTTAAAACAATTTTCATTAGTTATTGTAGCGTTCCAGTAGCTCATCTAGTAGAGTATTGCGTTAAGGTTGCGGGCCCGATTCCCAGGGAAAACCTGTAATTAAAAACCTGTACCTGTAAAATGTAGAATGTGAATAAAAGCGTCTGCCAGATGTAACTGTAAATCAAGCTCGTCACAGGTTGACAGGCACAAAGGTCATACATGTTAAAACTATTTGTTGGTGACTTGGGTGTTGCTTATGTTTGCTGATTACATTTAAACAATGACCTAGATGAGGGAGTAATCCTTGGGGTATACCTGATTTTTTTTTTCAAATGAAGTGTGAAGTGTGTTTGTTTTGCGCGTTTGCATGTGTCTGTGATGATGCATGAATCCAGAGTGACATGATATGGAGGCTTGCATGATTAAGTGGGATGGAACCCCTCTTGTTTATTAAACGTGAGTCATTCTTCTACATAAACCAAACAAATGGCAGCATCAAAGGGCAGTTTCTAGGAGTGGATCTACTGTAAATGACATTTTACATGTACAGATGGGCTGGTACATACACAAAGTATGAGTGAGAAAGAAAAACGCAGTTTTTGTTGAATGATAATCAAGGGTAGAAAATAGGAAAAGAGGAAGCTAAGTTAGTAGAGTACAAGAATACTAAAAGACCCATTAAGGGAAATATATTTTTTGTGGTTTCAAAATAAACTCTATTGTACTCTATTGTAGTGTTTTAGAATCAAGTCTTGTATCTGTCTTTCTCAAATATTTCTTCAAAAGTCCAGTAGTCTCAGGTTGTGCTCTGCAGGCCTCAAAGTGTAGAAAAAATGAGAAAAAAAGAGGATTCTGGTCTGTGAACAATGTAGGTGGATGCGTGCATGTCTCCCTCTTACCACTCCTCAATATTTGAGTTGCCCCCGCTGCGTGGGGTTGTCAGAACAATTGCACTGGAATTTTGAGTGCTAGTTTAGCAGGTGTTCATAGGTAAAGTATGCAGACTCCTTTTGTTGTCAGTGTGTCATTGTGACAAGAAGATAAATGCTGTTTGTGAAGTGCTGGGAGTCACGATTCATGCACACAAGGTTGATTATTGTAAGTATTGTGTAGTATAGTTTGTATTATTAATAACATCTTTTAATATTTTATATCTGAATAGCTAACTTTGTCACTGCATAAACATTAGATATTTAATTGAAAATCTATAATTAATTTGAGTAAAGATATTGACACATTTACATATGCACATGCACTCACATTTGTAGGTTGTTTCCACACATTTCCTTGTGTTTGTATTATTTTCGTACTAAAATATTTGATTAGCATTCTCAAAATGTATAACAACAACATCAATAATAATTAATTGAGTTGATAAACTAAGCTAGCTATATTGAGTTGATTCGCTGTTTAAAGTCATTGAGTACAGTATAGTTTGTACGTATGTCAGCATAAATGGGATACCCATGTACAAACCTTCTTGGAATGTATGTGAGGAGTTTTCTTTGTGTTGATGTTTGTCTTGAGCTTTTCAGAGCAACAGACCATGACTTGCAGGTGTCTGTGGACCAGGTAAAGGCAAGGCACAGTGAAAATGAAAACGTCTCTTAAGATACTATCTCTAGGCAGAATGTTATTGTCACCTTTTAGGACACCTCACAAACACCCACACAGAGAGAACACATAAAAAAAACACTGACTACTTCTTAAGGCATGTAGCAATCGTGTGTGATACATTTAAAATGTCAGAGCGTTGGTGTTCTTTCTTGCCTTTAATTATGGGGTGACTTTCATTTAAACACTGTGATTAATCACATTTCACAGAACTACTGCACATGTGCGGCTGGTAAAAATATTACAAAAAAAAGAAGAGTCTAAAAAATCAGTTGTTAGTTTATTTGTAATTTTGGGTCTGTTGTTACTGTAACATTTTCACTAAAGGCAAAAATTGCTGTTTGTTTATCCACAGTGCCCCACAAATGGACTAGCCATATTTTTACCCTTTGGAAAGTTATGCTGTATTTAAGATCCATAAAATCGTATTGGAAATGTGTAATTTCTGACTTTACATCCAAATTGTGAAACATCATCTTGGCATCGGCATCTTGACATTTAAAAATCTGGGGTCAGTCTCAGTGATGCATATACACTCACCAAGAAAGTATTGCTCACGGTTCTGCTATTTGTAGAGAAAGTTGCGGGAAATGTTTCAACAAGATAATACACGGCCTTAAACATGCACATTGTGTAGGTTTGGGAGTTTTACCCATCATTGCTATTATGATTTTCCCACCAACAAATGAATGCACTCAGCATTAAGTTCAATGAAAATAAACCAGCTTTCATCATTTACTGGAATCACCGTGTTCATTACTTTGTGACCTTGCCGGATTCCATACCAAACCTGTGCCACACCTTCTTACCGACACACACGATCTTAAGCAACGCATACGTGTGGGATGTTGCCACTGTCTCCGACATTACTTACATAACATTTGTCTGTTGATCCATTTTCATTCAAAGGATTTGAGATAGAGGGGGAGCACACAGGTTGAACCACTATGAAATCACCTTCCTCTTTTGTGATACCTAAACCTGCTTTCTGAACAAACGTTTGCCTCGAGGCTTCATAAAGAAGAGACGCTGTAATTTAGATACAATATCTGCCACGCACAAACACATTTTCATTATATGAAACCCACACACACACACATACAGAGATTGTGACATCTCAATGCTTAGGTAAACAATAAATACTTTCACCCTCCTACTAAATGACTCAGAGGGTCAAGCTCATGTTAAGACAGGGATTCCCCAACACACAAGAAGTGCCCTTTACTCTTACAACCATGGGATATATAGTATGAGTCATTTACACATAAAGACGGATTTAATTATGCTTATCAAACAAACATAAGCAATTTATTTATAAAAACATAAGCATTTTCAAAATGAGAGAAAACTTGACAGATCTATATTAAATAAGCCTATGGTATGATTTTACCTGAATTTAAATTAAATGTAAAAGGCCGGGTTTAAGATTATATAATGTAAATGATTATATAATGTAAATCATTGTACGAATAGGGATATTCTTTTTGGTGTACTGTTTGTGTGTGTGAAAGAGAATCCATCTAATGATGTCAGATCTAGGTAACTAGATTAGCCACGGGCCAGGTTTAGTATGTTACATGTCACACAGTATCAGGTTCACAAATGATGATGGATTCAGTTTACATTAGATAGATTTATGTGTGATATTAGTGTGACAGTTTCATTTAATATTTCACGCGGTTGCAGTTATAGACCTCTTGAGTGTATGTATGGGGGTGTATGTGTGTTTATGTGTTTGCATGCTTTCTAACAGGATATGATTCAGACGTGCATGGGCTGAGAGTAGAAAGGCGATCTCTTATCTAAATGTTTGGACAGAGAAGTTTTTGTGTAATAAATAATCTTCTTAAGCGCTGCTACGTCATTGGTTTGCGGCTATGCTCCATGTTAGTTTCCTCACCATGCCTGTCATCACCAATAAACCACATTTCATCAGAAATCACAATTCCCCCATTCACAAAGTGCCCATAAAACTAGGCCAGAAGCTGGTCATTACAAAACTTCTGTTCACTGTTCAGGTTGTAAAAATGTTTTTGTAACATTTCCATTAAGTAACAAAAATGTTAAAAGTGTTACTTTGAATGTTATAGGAATGTTCAAAACATCCAGTTTTTTAGACGTTATATTAATGTTATTACTTATTGGTTATAAGGATGTTATTTAAACATTTTTTAATTCTGTAACTCCCACTAACAACTTAAGAAAAATGTTCTGCTAATGTTACTGCAAGATAACTTATGTAGTGTGACGTTTCCTTTACGTTATAACATCACAATAACCAACAACAGAAATAAGACGTTTATTGTGTAATAAAAAGAACAGCTTGGAAATTCTACTATATAAAAACTCCCATTGGATTCCATGAAAGAATTGGATTCCAGAATCTTCAGTTTTAGGTAAACTGTTCCTTTAACATCAGATAAGGGTTTTGTGGGAAAATACACACACTTAGACACACTGTCTTGTGATTGCTTGAGGTTTTGAGATGCAATAGACTCTTTATTGAGGCTCTCTCTCTGTCAAGAAGGAAGCATTTCAGTTTATCTCCTTTATTTGAAAGAAACAGAGAATACTATGTATTAGCAAACATTTCCCAACACAAACCTCTTTCTTATACATGAGTTGGAAAAAATATGCTATCTGATGGTTCCTGTGTTTGGTGATACTATGGGTTCTTCAGTGCTAGATCAGTGGACAGCTGGATGGCTGCCAGGTGTGGAGTGATTACAGTGTGAATCAAACTGATCTCTACTCTGCAATGGGACTTCCCCATTTGACTCCATTACAACACCCAATCCTAGTACAAAGCACACAGATAAGCAATAAATGTGAGCCGAGGATAACCACGGGTCAGCTGATGACGAACAAGACAGTAGATAGATGCAATTAAATATAATGTACTTTAAAGTTTCCCACTCTATTTAAACAGAGACATAATGTACATTAAAGCACATATTGCGGGCATACTTGTAGTTATATCAAAGTCCCTGTAAGGAAGTCTCCGCACTCTGTGGCCATTTATGCAATGCCTCCAGGCAGCTATGAGGGGAGACAGATATCTCTAAAATCGCTGACTAAGGTCACAATAAAACACTACATTTCAGATCAACTATTTAACCTAACATGAACTGTATCATAAATTCTTACTAAACTCAAATTGTGCTATAAAAACAAGTTTTCCAGATCATTTCAGGTACCGTGCATGAGCAAAGCCCCTCGCAACATTCTGTATAGAGCACCTGTGAGCATTGCAATTCCCCAATTCATAATAATAGAACTGCGGTTATCTTGTTAATTCTATAATCTTTGGTTATACGCACCCTTATCCATTATATTATTAATATGCTTTGTTTACATTTATTGCATTGAAACTGTATAACAAAGTATTGAGACAAACGACCCCTGAAGTACAGTACATATTTGTCAAAAGAATTTTACTAAAAAGTGCTCGTAGTAAATGTAGCGCGTTACCACCTCCTCTGCCACCTTTTAACAATCTTTGCCTTTAAGCGAATCAGGTGTGACTACTGAGTGAATGTGACATCATTTAGGTTTTATAATCTACCCTCCTACACCCACACAGATTATGTATTCATATGGTTTTGTGCATTATATTTTGCTCATTTTGTGTCATTTTTGGCATTCACATTAGCTTCTCCATGTTATTTGGAGTCTTGTAGTGTGGAAGTAACTCCTGAACACATACACACACAGTCAAACCTGTGCTCAGATACACGCACGCACAGGAAGCTCAACACAGTGGGGCCTTTGTCTGTGATTTGGCTCCAGTGGTTTAGAACATGGTATAAGAGAGCTAAGAGATGCTGTATCTTGCATGAGCACCTTTATCAACACTTCTTCACTTTCACTTCATTTTTACTCTTTTATTTTGTCTTCCGGCACACTTCATCTGATAGTTATTGACTGAAAACAACCAGCCATCTAATGAACCACCTACAACTACAATCAATCAGAAAACTACTGCTCACTTATAATTCATTCCTGGTTTTATCTCTCACTCTTGCTTTTATTCCTGTACATTCTACCTCATCCTAAGCCAGCTAACAGTTTAATGTTAAGAATGTTTAAAATGTACTAACATTGTACTACATTATTGTTTGGTATAAGAACTTTTATGTTCTGTAACATTTTTAAAACATTCCACTAACAACTTAAAAATATATATGATATATAATATATCATAAAGTTATATAATATATAACTTTAGTAAACTAAATTACTTAAGAACTCAGAGACCTTTAAAAAACACTAGTCAATGTTCTTCTAGTGCTCTTTCCTGTTGGCTGGGAACACCTTAAACTAAAAATTGTGTTCTTGATTCTGGACATGTAATCAATGTATTTTAACAACAAAGTGAGACAGGATATATGTACCTGCAGACTGCTTGGTTGCTGTAGTCAGTGCTGGCAGGTAGCTGTGGTCAGGGTCAGGTTTGATTGGTGGCTGATGAATGAATTCATGCTAGTGTGCGCCAGCCGAGTGTGCAGCCCATGGGCAGTTTAAAGTTACAGTTAGCGCCTTATTGAGAGCCATCTGGGTTAATGGTGACAGAAAAGTCTGTGTCTTCCACAATGCTTTCCAAACTCTGCCAATGTGGCTAGAATGAAACATACCACTCATTAATGTTCCTTTTAACTACCACCACAGAGATACAAGGTTATAAAGGGTCAAAGCCAGGCACACACAGACATACAATTAGAATCAGTAAGACCTGATTCTGATCACTAAGTTCCTTTTAACAGGTGAGAAAATAAAGGATATTGGGGATTTTAGATATAACTTCTCCTTAGAAGTCCCTTTGGAGGCATACTAATTAAAAAATGTTTGCTTCACTTTTGCTTTACTTTAAAAAATGTTTTTATTGCAAAATCTTAAAATACAAATCTTCTTCATATAAAGTTTACTAAAGGTTATTTTAGAGGTAGGGTTAGTGGTAGTATTTGCTATTAACTTATGGAAAAATACAAAACAATAGCAGAACAGCAGTTATCTATGGTTCGCTTCATTTTGTAAACACAAGTGAACAAATGTGTGTCTGTGTGTAAATGGAAAAGCAAAGGTACATTTTTGTATTTTTTCCATGTGGAGTACTTTGATGGTCATGGAAGTTCCTCAATGGAGGAGTGTCTGCAAGAAGCCAAAAAGATATCTAGTTACACCCTCTCTCTTTCCCACATATGCCCACACGCAGTGCCTTTGAGAGTTTAGAAGGCAGGAACAGGTCACAGAGAGATTGTTCTCATTGTAGGTCAATGCAGTATTAAACGCCTTTTATTATATGTAAAAAACAAAAAGGAAAATTGAATAACAAGAAAAATATGAACATTTTACTTCATCAGATTGGGGCTACTGTGCCAGTGATTAATATAAAAAGAAATATACAGACAGACAGACAGATAGATAGATAGATAGATAGATAGACAGATAGATAGACGTAGAGATCTCTATCTGTAATAATAGCCTTGTGAAATGGCCAAAGGCGAACTACATGACAACATTATAATCACACCACAACCTACGTAACAGAGCCTATCTGGACTGTTAACAGAAACGGTATTTAAATCACCCAGGAATAATTTCAGGAATGTCCAGCAGCCCTCAGGTCATAGCAAATGTGTCATCACTAATGAGTTTTATAACCACATGAATAGTATTTTATTCAGACTTTGGATTCCAGCGCTTTCTGCCTGGACTGCCATGGAATCGAGGGATGAGGTCGACACACAGTATAACTAACTATCACCAACTGTGATGGATCAGGCTGTTTCTAAACACTGGCTACTCACTGTTTATATTCTGACCAACTTAGTCATGCTCTATTTCTTCCTCAGCGATTGCATATTAGGGACTTAATGTTTGTTTTAAGTTGAATAAAAAAAGGAGGTTTGTTTATATTTGAGAGAGAGAGAGAGAGGTGATGTTTGGCTTTGTGAGAGTGGTACTTGAGAGCTGTTTCATCAATTAAAAATGTAAGGAATTTATTCAGAGATCTTCCCTTCTAGAATCTACCCCGTGCTGCTAGAAATAAACTATGACGCTCTCATTATTGACTTTTAGCCACCCTTAGATGGCCGCAAGGGATGCTGGATGTTTACCTATGATTATGTTCAGAATAATATACTAACCGAGTGCGTGTATTAATTTGCGTGTCTATGGACGGCTGAATTCAATTAGACAGAAACGAATATGAGTAATCAAGAACCTTTTATCTGTGTTGATTTTCTCTGTTTTCACACCAGTTGATTCATCTTGATATTTACAGTCTATTTTGGCAGGTTTCATGTAACTGTTGGGTGGATGATGTTTAAGTTGTATCTCTCTCTCTCTCTTTCGCTTTCTCTCCCTATGATGCAATCTCTCTAGCTCATGTCTGTCTTTCCCTTTCTCTTTCACTCATTAGTCGCCATGGTGAATCAAACTATCATCGCCATGACAACTCAGGCCTTCATCAGCCTGGTTCAGTACCAAACACGAAATGGTCTCCTACGCACGGCTGCCCAAACCGCCGCTTTGTGTGTTTGTGAAGGAGAATATTTGCGTGTGCATATGTGTGTATGTTGGTACACACGGGCTGTTAGAGAAACAGTCTAATTACAGACCTGTGATTTATGCAATAACACAGACTTGTTTACAAATTGCTGCGTATTTCTGTTTAAATTTGTCATGTTGTTAGAACATCTATTTTTCTTCCGTTTTTTACATACGTGCACGATATCATTCCCAAACCAGCTTATTTATGGGTATTAATTATGTTGTAAAATAAATGTGTTAAAATATTATGTCAGCTTTTAGCATGTATTTCCATACATCACATTTTTGCATGTCGTTAACTGCTAAATATTTCAATTAATTTGACTAGCCAACATGGTGTGTTTATTCTAGTATCGGTTAAACGTCCTTTTATGGACGTCACAAACAGGCTTCCTCAGTCTGGTTGACTGCCTGACCCATCTTCCCCACCCTCATGTGACCAGTGTCTATATACCTGTAGAAAAGGGAAGCAGCCAGTCATGAGTCTCGGTGATACACCCACACACCTGCAGATTACCGACACAATTTCAGTCTCGGTCACAAGCCAGAATGGAACTGAAATAACTGAGACAACCCTGAAATAACCCAGACAACCCTGTGCAGAACACTGCTGCTCATGCTAGTTATCAACACTAGTTATATAAACGGAATAATAACAGAAGTACTGTTATATTTAGCTTCAGAACAACAAAAAAAATTGCAGGTGTCATTCATTAAAAACAAACTGAAGTGTAAGTGGTAAGTGTAAATTTAACAGGAAATACTTTGGAGAGTTGACCTCTCCTGCTGTATTAAACAGTGTTTCGGCAGTAATTGTATTAATTCATGCAGCTTTTATGAGCACCTATTAGTTACTCCTGTGAAATTTCCTGTAGCTTAACTGCTAGGGCATTGCCTTAGTAATGCAGAGGTCACAAGTTTGTTTCCCTGGAAATGTACAATTAAATAAACCTTGAATCCTTAATAGATTGTTGCAAATTGATAAAAACTTTATTTATATATTTATATATATTTTTGCCAAATGCATACATGTTAAGTTACATTTTTAATTAAAGGCCTTAATCAAAGGCCTTTCCTTCTACATTTATATTTTATTTTTTGTGTTGATAAAAAGGCATGTTATGTGTCAACTATCGAAATACAAACATCTTCAGTTCCTCATCTGAAATAAATTTAGAACTGAACATAGACCAAAGAAACAATACTCTGACACAAAACTCTCTGTCTCTCTCTTTCTGACACACACACAGGCAGTTTTCTGTCTTTTGTGATTTGAAGCCCCTCATGAATGCAGCTGTCATGCTAGTAGTTGTGTGTGTATGTATTTATGTGAAACATGGAAAGTTGATTGTTGCAATGGTTAAATATGTGGGTGGAGAGGATGGCAGCTGGTGACTCTACTGTACAGTTGCCAAAATGTGTATATAAATGTGCGTGAGGGGGTGGGTTGCGCACAATGGAAAGTGAACTCTGTCCACGTGACGTTTTTGGTGTTTCCTACTTTCACCAACCAAGGAACTGCAACCCATGATGACGAAAGAACCATTAACATCCCTATCTTTCTCTCGCTCTCTCTCTCTGTTTCTGTTTCTCTTTCCCCCTTTTATTCTCAGTCTCACTCAAACCTTTCCCTTTCAGAGTATAGCTCTCTCTGACTCTTCCCCTCTCTCTCTTCTCTGTGCGGTTTATGATCACATGACCCAGTGATGACAGACCATGTATGGGCGGAGCCTGAGCTGGTTTTATGAATGAAACATGCTGTTTACATTGACTGAACTATTTTCGTGTGCAAGTATGTACGTGTGCGATATATATACTTCCATATATACATAAGTGTGATGCCATGTATGGGTGTGCTCAACCACAACGGCTTCTCTTTTTTCCCCTCTGCTGATTCACTCTGTGAATAACAGCTCTCTGTTAACTTCTGACACATTCTCTAGCACGCACACACACACACACACACACACACACACACACACAGTCGCACTGACAGGATTCTGACTTCTTAATTCGCTGTTTACTTACTGAGTCTATGTGTGTGATAACGCAGCATCCTGTTTCCAGTGGGGGCTTGTGTAACAACGCACTGTGTCCCAGTGACGTGTGTTTGTGTGTGACAGTGAAAGGATGTGTATTCCACTGTGAGAAACCACTTAGAAGATCTACACCCTAAAATATGTCACTTTCTCTCCTCGCACACTTGACTGTGCGAGTAAACAGATAAAAAAGTGATAATCACTGTGGTCTTGTTATTTTATCTTATCTTTTTTATTTTTTTAAATCATTTCCCCCACAACCTAAAAGGCTTAATTTCCCAAACCTTTAAAAGGAGTGTGTTCCTTTTGCATCTTATAATTCTGAAATTGCATTGAAAAGTACACTGAAAGTACACTAAGGCAAAGTATTCAAGTAAAACCATAATACCGGCTCTGTCAGATGAGAAATTATATTCCACTCATGTAAATAAAGATTTGAGGGCTATAAGCACAGGTTAATCAATATATTGTACCCTACTTGTTTACAGTTACACCCTATTAACTGTACACTGCAGTTTTTACAGTTTGCCCTTGTTTTACCTTTTTGAGGGGAGTGAGGTACTACCGTACAGTGTCAGAACTGCTAGAATTAACCATATTGTGCTTTCTTAGGATCATAGATCTCGTCTAATTTTCTCATATTTTTTGTCCACTGGGACAAAATGTTTTGTCAGCTGAGCGACTGATACCCACGTGCACAACAACACTAATTGTATTTATATTCCTCAGAACCTAATTTTCATTAAAAGATAAAAGAATCTTCACAGACTTAGCTATGATTAGTAAGAACCCTAATAAGTTTTCTGTGCATGTTTTAATACCCAGTATTAATGAGATGGCATTAATTTATTTAGGACAACCTCCATCCGCCAGCACACAAACGCATATGTAAACATATTTCCAAACGCAAACTAATACGTACATATACGGTCAAAAACACACAGGGTAAAAATTGTCTCATGCTGTGGTCTTAACCTGACCTAGGTGTGCTGTTAGTATGTGTAAACAGTGAGGCTTAATATTTACACTAATACTCTTCACATTCAGTGCACAACCGTAGATATACAGTACAGTACCACCAAAGAGATTCAAAATCACATATCTGTAGGTCCTGATATTTATAATAGTGTCATATAATTAAATAGAGTTATATGCATGTTTGGTAACACAGTCTAACTGTACAAAATGTGCCTTCACTTGTTTGCGAGTGTATCTGTGTGATCTGCAGCAACAGAAGAAAGGAAGGCTTGTGTGTTCGTTTTGTTCCTCATTTTGTCGTTTGTTCCGGTGGAAAGACTATCATCGTCAGAATTATGACTCACAAATTCACAAAGCCCCACTCTCAGAGTGAAGTCAGCGAGACCCCACTGACAAACGCACAAGCACAAAAACATTCATGTTCACGCTAATGAATAAAAGTGCAGCCAGATGCTGTGGAAATTGTCCAGGTTGTTTATTTGTTGTCATGGAGGCCGGTTCATGTCTGCGTATAGTCCATACAGAACGTAAAAACCACCGCGCACACTCGCAATCTCTCCACCGGCTAGTATTTAAGGCAAAGCTGCTCTTAAACAGCAATACTCTATTGTGCATTGAAAAGGTCCAGAGTTAGCTAAATGTTTCAGGATGCAGAGATACAAAGCTGTGGAGGAAAGTTTACAGAGCGGTCAGGCAGTCCACGGAGCACATTCTTCTTTGACCTTTCCAAAATGCCAGACAGAAAAGATAAGAAACACTCTCAGGAGGTTAGCGGAAGTGACACAGTCACATATCACATTCATTTTTAGCCTGACGCGTGCCTCAATAGGGTATTATTTCATAATTGTAGTTTATGTAGTTCTAGTTCATTGTAGTACTAAGATGATACAGTGATTACACCTGTTCTCAGATTAATTTTAACAGTGTATTAAATAGGTCAGTGACAGGAAAAGGGTGTTGTGTGCTTAATCCTGTTCTGTACACACAGAGCTAAGACAGGAGTGAGAACTGTATTTCAACAACTGAATTCACTCCTAAAAATTCAGATGACAGTCATACATGAATTTTATGCATCACGGACTGAAGTACACTCGAACTTGCTGTTAAGGTCAAATTTAACCCAAATTTAACTCACAATTAGAATGAATAGAGCTTTCACATTTGAAAATGGATACAAAAACATTCTGGTATTATAAACATGGTCTATATGTTTTCTATGCTACAGTCCAAATCTTCTGAAGTCATATGATTTGTGTGAGGAATAAAAAACAGCAGTGAAATTCAGGATGATCTAAGTTGTTCTTTTTGAAGATGCTTAAAAGACATCATGAAAGGTCTCAGTGTCTTTGTGAGTTTATGCATTTGAATGTTTCTGAATAAGAGTGTATTAATGTTAATGCTCAAACTCTGTGGTCAGTCTGATTGTGTTTATCTTTCAATGCATCTTTTCATTGTGGAAATCCAGATCTTCCTGCATCCGCTACAGAAATGTCAATGGATGTTATGGATTTTCTTCACAGTTCCCTTGATGATACCAGATTTGATCTAGCTGACTGCACAAAGTACATAATAAACACGCACAAACACACACACAAAACACACGTTGGCAGTTTCTAGGGCTTTGTGCTGGAGGGAGTAAAAGAGTCAGCATGTCTTCATACCTCTTCAGGGTATATCTGTGAGAGAGAACGCGAGAGCAGGAGATGAATTAGGACAAATGAAAAGTTAGTAAGAGTGAGACAGTACTCGTGAGACTTGTGAGAGATGATACCCTTTCAGATGATTTTATTTCAAGAATGTTATGTTTGATTTCCTGCCCAGAGACAGCCGGGCGTTCTCTGACGATTGTGTCCTAAAACAACAGCGTGACCAATGCTGGGTGGCCTGTGCATGCTTACGCAAAACTTCTCAGTTGTGTGTACATGTGTTCGTCTGCATATGCGTTTCCGTCTGTAGCAGCACAGGGAGACAAAGAAGCTCATTCAAACCCAATGTGACTGATCTGTTGGTTGAGATATAGAGTTCACACACTAGACTATTACCAGAGTTTGATAACTGGGACCACACTGTGGGTGGGAGGGGGGTTTATATAAACTCGGTTTTATAAAATAAGTCAGGTCAGGCGAGGTTACAAATGTGCTCTGTTCTAATTCCCAGTGAGCAGCCTGTAAAGGCAATATTTAAAGACACTAAACATGATCCAAAGCGACGGCTGTTGAAAAGGGTAGGCAGCTTCCCAGCTAACAATTTAAGGTTGTAGGAATGTTTCTCTAATGTTTTCATTAGTAAAAAAAATGGTATTTTGAAAGCTCTAGGAATGTTCAAACATCCATTCTGAAACATTTGTAAAACATTTCACGAACTACTTAAGAATAACATTTTTATATGAATTTTTGATATAACTTTACTTTTTGATATATAATGTCAAAAATGTTCTACTAACGTTCTACTAACTTTGAGAGAACTTTTAGTAAACATAAGCTAACATTCTGAGAACGTTTCCTGTTAGCTGGGTAATGATTACTTGAACGCCACTTTGCCACTGTTTGCCAGCCTGTTTCACAATGTTCACAGAAGGACGAATACTCAGAATTAGAAGGCCTCCTGTCACCTGGAAGTGGAAAGATACAATCTCATTGTGTGTATGTGTGATGCATGTGACACAGGTAAGCTGCTGATGGAATTCTTGGTCAGCAGGAGGAATAAAGAGGAGGAAATCCCGTCAACATATAGTGACAGCATGGTGGACACATTGTGTGCAGTGACGTGGAGTCTGGATTAGGATTACAGAGAATGGAGTTCACACACAGACACATCTCACTGATAAGGGAATTCCACTTAGGATTATGATGCACGTCATGCGTGATCACAAACACACACACACATACACATCTAATACTACACTCAAATAATTTATAAGTATTTTTGTCTTTTCCAGTTAAAAAAGATACATTTACCTGAAAAACAAAATTGGGCAGGATAGTAAGATTTGTGTTTAGGCAGTAAATCTTTGAGTTCATTTTCTAAACTTTCTTTGGCTATTTTAAAGCAAATGATAAATAGTAACATATGTATATAATATATGTGAATTTTATTCAGAATTACAGAGAATTACATATTTTCTAAAAATCTCACAATATGTTTTAAGAATAATAAGATCAAGTACTGATAAAATACCGCGTTTAAACAGTTTAATTCGTTTTAAACCTTCCTTTTCAATTTTGTTTTTGCCACTTTTGTGAGGAGAACGACTAACAGCTAAATTTTTAAACCTTATTTCACTGCCACAAAACCACATTTACCACTTATGAGCACACAATCACCCATACACACATAAGATACGTCATTACTTTTACATTACCGACTGTAGCCATAAATACTAAGTGTGTCATTATCTCTGCATACGCGTGTTCTAGATATGCACACACACGCGCACCGATAGTGATCTTGTTAGGTCAGGCAACCCCAATAAGCCTCTTAGCAATCCTCAGCAGCACACTCCTTCTTCCTTGTGCTATAAGACACAATGAGGGAAAAGCCATGAGCGGGAAAGCCACAGCTGAAACTGTTTAAGAAGTTTAGCCAGGACTGCCCTCAGAGCCCTGTTCCTCTCACACGTCACAACCAGATACACTCACTCATGAGGGCGTCTTAAGAGTCTTTCCCTATACGCACGTTTGAGTTTAAATGAGGACACCTTATAGGAGGGGATTTGAGATGGAAACAAGGAGTGGAAACGGACAAATGCTGATGATGTCACTGGACCTGATCAGAGCTTCTGGTTCTATTATGTGGCTTATTTACGTTGCGCCGTTGGTCACGTGTAATTTAGTGCAGTGAATCTTGACTGGTGGTTCGGGATGTAAAAGTGGGTCACAGGTCTGTTCTGATAGGGTTGTGGAGAGCGGACAAAAATGACTAAATGCAATATTGTAGAGGTTAGAAAAAACGAATCCCATATTTTTTGTTATTTGCATGAAATTCTACGGTAGAAATTGATTATTTGGAAGAAACTAGCAATAAGTCAATATCTGGCTGTCCATTACTCACACTCAGCAGGCTAATACAATATTTGATCCAGCGTTTGTTTCAGGCTGGTAAATCACTCTTCTGTGTTTACAAAGATGTCATTTTTTGACATTTTCAAGACATGGGATATAATGTACGCAGGACTGAAACCCGTGCACCCCGGAGAACAATGGCTCTATATGTATTTTGCTCTGGATCACAATTCTTGACTTGACTAAAGTCAAGAAGTGTCAGGGAGTGTTATGTGCTTTTTGTGGGGGGTCAGGTTTAGCCAGATTTCTTCATTTTGGGAACTAGACAATCAAGCAATGAAGAAAATGGCTTAAAAATTTAAAACGATGTTGTTTACAGTAATGTTTTTAAAGCAAATTATTATTCTGTAGTAATTTTTATTAGCTTCAATGATAAAGATAAGTAGGTAAACTCTACCTAGTTTTGTGTGTATGTGTGTGTGTTCTTGTTTTTCTACCATCGTGGGGACCAAACATGTGTGTGTGTGTGTGTGTGTGTGTGTGTAGGAGCTTTAGATGGCCATGAACTCATGTAGCTCTGTGTATTAATGATAAGCTACATTGGCTCTGGGTTTGGGTGAAAGTCCTGTAGCGGAATGAGAATGATCACTGGGCTCTGGGTTCTTCTTAGTCTTACTCAGAGCTCTAGTACAGTGTCCATGTCTCCTTACCATCTCCAGCCCAGCAGCACATACATTAATAAGACACACTTTACACCTCTCCTCCCATCCACAATATTCTGACTGTTCTGCTTTTAATCCGAAATACATTTTTCATTGACAATATATGTGGCTTTAAATTTGTATCCATTATTCTTTATTACAACTTTTGAACCATTTCATTATTTTTTGCATTTAGCAGTCAAAAAAGAAACATAAAAAGGTGCGAGAGGAAAAAGTGTGTGGTTCGTCTGCTGAGCCACAAGTTATGGAAAGTTGAAAATGGAAATGTTGAAGCTGTTCATATGTATTTCATAATAATAAGAATCACTCTGTATGTCTCTCTCTCTTTCTCTGGGTCTCTCGCTCACTGTCTGTCTCTCTCTGTCCCTGAGGAGAGTGAGTGAGGTGATTGGTTCTGACAGGTTCAGTCTGAGCTGGGGGAGGACAGCGAAGATGGGGGTGGTGTTGGGGGGGGGTTATGGTGATTTACTGATCTGAGTGGCACGTTCCTCCTTAGGGAAATGCCTCCTCACTTGGTACACACACACACACACACACACACACACACATACACACTGAAAGTCATCCCTCTCTCTCTGAATGTCTCTTACACACAGTCAGTCCATCTTCATTGTACATCATACATAATCCCCTTGACATTAGACATATTTCATGATATTAAAGGGTTTTGCATGAACCTTGTGTAAATGTTTTTAAAACGTATTATTGCCTTTCTAATGCTTGTATACAGATCTCATTGTTTCACTCTTGTCTCCCTCTGTCACTCGTTCCAATATGAATTATGTGAAAAGTATTTTCATTTCTGAAAGTCCACAGGGTTATGAGTGCTTGTAAAGTGTGTGTGTATATTAGACAACCATATTGTAGTGATCTCTGCAATATAGTCTTTTAGCTTAACATCACAGATCATAGTTTTATGTTGTTATGTTTGTATATGCGTTTATGACTGTAAGCAAACACCCGTTAGGAAAAAAGCATTCTGTTTTACTGTTCCATGTGTTTATGTTCCATTTGTTCCAGACTGCTTTACATTCCCGTTCCAAGTGTCAAAAGCCTGAGGAGAATATGGAAAAAAAGACACCAGAAAGGAAGATGAATGGATCAGGAGAATGGAAAACTGGCGCCTTATTGGCCATCCCACTGTACGAAGGTAATGTGGTCACAATTTATATGCAGAATAGGTGTAGGTAATATTCCTATAATATAGAATAAGGTATAGCATTAAGGTAGAATCATACAGCTCAATTTAGCTACAAAGTGAAAGTGGTTCTTGGTAAAATTGGTGAGAAAGAAGAGAGTTTTTTCTGAATCTGGTGGTATAAAGAACCACTAAAAAACCTTTATTAGGAATTTAAGTTCATTTCATGTGTGTGACTCTCTCTCTCTCTCTCACACACACACACACACAGAGGTGCATACATAACTTGCTGAAGGTCAATAGCCCAGGGTCAAGCAGCATTAGTCAGACATTAAAAGATGAGTAAAACGTATTTAAATAATCAGCACTTCATCTGGATAAAACCAACATAGCCATATGCCCCTGCCAACACTATCATTATAACACTGCTGGAAGCCAGAGAATGTGTGTGTGTTTATGCTTAAACGTACGCACACATGGTTTTGATCATTCCCTACGTGTAAGTATAGGTTCGTATGACCGTGTACATCTGTGCTATTGTATCTTTGTGTGTATCTAAAATCTGTGTGTGTGTTTGTGTGTGTGTGTGCACTGACGTGGCTGTAATAAGATTATGTTTAGTTGGCAGGAAGACACAATGCCACCGGGTCATATGAGGCAATTCGATGGACAACATGTGAGGTTGTTTAAGAGCCAATTACACACACATAAACGCGCATAGACAAATAAAGAAGAGCATAAATTTGTTAATAGCATGACATTTTAATGAATTATGACATGTGCAGTGTCAGGTAAGATCCTTTACACCCAGTAGAATCCTAGTCCCCTTGGACCCCAAGAGGTAGCTGTTTGTTATGCCTGATCAAAAATTGGACACCAGTCATTCTGACACAGATTACAAGGCATTATTTAATAAGCGAATCCAATCAAGGCGAGAGTTCATGCGTCAAATCTGAATTAGCCATAAGCAGCTCTGAATGTTTCTCGAATGCTGTGCAGAGCAAAGCATTTGGGTTATACCCAGGATACCAAACTGATGGGAGCAGCTTCAATAGAAGACTGGATCTTAAACTACCAGATGACACACAGCTCATTTCTCCGTCTCAGTGTATTACTGGAACCCAACATAAAAACACACAAACCAGCATTGTGAGCAGCCACCGCATCATATTGTCAGTTGTTCACTTGTGAGCCCTAAACACTGGTGATCATTCTTAAAATGTTACCTAACGTTCTCAAAAAATGTTCGTGCAGTATCTTTTTAACATTATTTATCAAAATCGTTATTCTTAAGTTATTAGTGGAACGTTTTAAAAATGTTACAGAATTTAAAAAATGTTTTAATAACGTTCATATGACCAAGCAATAACGTGAATCCAACATCTATTAAAAAACTGGATGTTTTAAACGTTCCCAGAACGTATTTACAACCTAAAATTGTTAGCTGAGAAGGGAGTCACTTTGGTGTCACTCTCAGTTACAACTTGTGAGTGTAAGTGTTTGTGAATGTAATTCCTTTAGCACTCTTTAACAGCACTGACAATTATATTGCTATGTGAATATAACCATTAATAAACTGTATGGCCTTGTAAAAGAATAAAAGTATGGCCTAGTTGTTTGGGGCCCTGAATTATCTAAGACCTTTATGCTGTAAACTTACTGTACTTTAATGTACTTTGGAAGCGACACCCATATCAATTACAAAACTAGTTCCTTGGATTCTCTCACTGTTTGAGCACTTGTGGACTATATATTTACAATTAGCCATGCAAAAATGATTGAGAGAGAGAATTCTTAACCTGACGACTGGAATGCACTGGCTTCTGACAGCTGCACTGACTGTCTATATAGCTAATGTTACATGTGCGGTACGTGTATGACCCTGCAGCAGTGTTATGTCAGGGTTTGCTCTCTGACTGCCTGTCTTTGCTCATCTCTGTAATGCCTGAGGCAGTTCTCCAGCTCTCAGTCATGTCCACAAAGAACACACACAAACATCTGTGTTCAATAGACCTTTAATAGCTAGCTGTACGCCAACACTGCTTTGACTGGCAGTATAATAGAATTCTTGAGTTATTTTGCGCTCGGCCTCTGAGACGAGCGTTATGTGGCTCTTAATGAATCCCAAACACTCTGGAGACATCAGCCTTCAAATTCAATATTGCTGTTGTAGTCATTTTGGAACTCATATTTGGGGTTTCTAGATAGATCTAAACCATACTTTATGGGAGGTGGTTTGAAGTCACGTATTTAATGTGTTTTGGTTTTAGTCCATTTGTAGAATACTATGAGAAGGCCTATGCATACACAGTCATTCCACACTGAAACGTAAGAGATGTTCTCTCGTATGTCTCTTATGTTGGTGTGTGGTTTCCTTTCATTGGTGTGGTGTATCCTGATTAATACAGACAGAAGACAGAGCAACAACCCGAGGCAGAATTCAGTGGAAAGAGTAGCTGAACCCAACCGGCCTGCCTTCTTATTACAATGCTCATATTAACTTATGAAATGATATGAATATGAAATAATGAAGTTATTCTTCTGATTCTTTTGATCTCATGAATAGGTGAGACAATAGATGAACTTTTTGGCTAACAGGCAGGGACTTTCAATGCCCATATTAAGAAAGGCAGGAGCTTTTATTGGCCTGAGTAATATAAGAGTGAGAGTTTCCAATCTTGATGATGCTACTCAAAACGCTGTGGTCATTTTACAGTGTGTGATGAAGAAGATGTGTAATAGGTTTAATCTGGTGCGTCTCTAACTTCTCAGGCATGTTCAGAATCAAACTCCTCACACACTGTGAACTTCAGCACCCGATCTAGCTCAGAAACGGGTTCAAACTCATACATCAAGACTGGGATCTTTATCTTTTTGGATTTGAACGCGTGTGTGTTCATTGCTCATACCATACTAGGTATGGTTGGCTGGGAGAGAGTGTAGAAGAACGTGTCTGTGTGGGAGCTGCCCCATAATTCTTAGTACGCAGGGAATTCCTCATGTATTCCTTTAGGAATGCACAGCGTAGACTTCCTGATTCACCAGAGCAGTGATGCTGATGTGGTAGCCATCCTCACAAATGCAATCATGCTCCGAAACAAGAAACATTCCGGAATGTGCGAGGAATTTTGAAAATGTTACTCCGACGAGCGACAGAGTAATTGTAATGTGTATGTGATTTTTGTACGTCCCCACGAGGAAAGAAACGTATAAATCATACAGAATGATCTATTTTGAAAATCTAAAATAACAGAACGTTTTCTGTGATCATTGGGTTTAGGGTAAGGTGAGATAGAATATACAGTTTGTAAAGTAAAAAAAAATGGAATGGAATGTCCCCTAAAAACATGAAAATCCAATGTGTGTGTGTGTGTGTGTGGGGGGGGGTGATGCATTAAAAACATAATAGGTTCTGTTTGAGGTAGGGCTGAGGAAGAATAATGATAAGGCCTGAATTCCAAAGGAAGATTTATACTGGTGGGAGCAGACATTATTTTCTGGGATCACACAGATCTCAGTACTGGAGTCTATGGCTTGTTACACCGTTGCTACTCTGAATGAACTGTGCTGGCTGGGTAATAGCATATTTGTATCTAGTTCAAACATCTTTTACACACGAATATGCGAGCGCTCACACACACCCCTCTGAAGAATCCACTTTGATCTTCCTGGTATTATCGTTGTACATCAAGTTGTTTGTGGATGTTTAATTTATTTGACAAAGTAGGTTTTATAAGGTATGTGACAAAGTATAATTTGACATTGTTATAACTTATGATGCAAACCATGTGTTGGCTACACAACAGTTTATTTAAACCGTTTAAAAATATGCCTTTATTGCATAAATATTACATTACTACATTTAACTTCACAACTTTACACTCAGTTTTACATTTGTTTACATTTAACAGACGCATTTCTTAGCATTTATTCATTTAGCATAATTTAGCAGACAATTTAAGTTTTTATGCCAAAATGTTTTAGCCTTAGGTTTTTTGTGCGCATTGCCACACACACACACACAAATACACACAAATACATCGGTTATTTAGTTCAGTTTTTTTAAGATAATCCTCTCACACAGGCAAGTGGAGTTTGTCTGTATGCTAATGAAAGAGATTAAGAAATTGAGTGTGTGATGATTGGTAGTTAAACACTTCACTGACCCAACCCATAATGAAGGTTTAGAGTTTAGGATCAGGTCATACCACACACGAAACACTTCATCCAGGGCAGGTAAGACTCTATGTGTGTCAGTTAAATTGCACCTGTCATTTTTCATACCAGACACATGTCATGCAAACAAAAAAGACATTATGGCAACACGACATCAACTATAAAATAAACTGCTAGCTAAAAGATTTAGAAAAAGCATTTGTGCAAAACAAATGTATCTTCTGCGTTATGTATAGAGAAATACAATGATTGTATCTTTTTGCATCATATTTAGCTTTAAATATGATCAGCTTAATCATTATTTAAAAAAGATGCCTGTTTCTTTACACAGATACAGAGAGAAACACTTTGCAAGTCGTTACCCAGCTTTCAAATGTACTGTTCGTTGCCAGAGAGTCTAAGATGATATGTCCATATAATGCACTGTAACTATACTCCTGTGTTATGTGTGTGTGTGTGTGTGAGAGAGACATTAATAGCTCATCTGATGATATATCTAGCACACGGCGTGTCGTCTCACCACCTGATTCCTCTCTGGGTTGGGTGGAGGGACGGGGTGTACTTTAAGAACCCATACCCCACCCAGCTCTTCCAGCAAGCTGACAAATTATTCTATGGCATCCTTGGGTGTGTGTGTTTAGGCAGGAGGGATCCCTTGTAAAGGTTTCCTGAGTCTAGTACTCACGAAATGTGCCAGGGGTTTGCCCTGCCTTAGGGGTATAAGGTGACCCCATATACAACATCTTATGCCACACACACACACACACACACATAACAAAGGCTGCAGCTTTATATTACCAAGTGCACTCACAGTTTCTTTTAATTTGTAAAAGCCACACACTCTTTTTTTTGTTAATAAAGTACAAGCTGACTGCACTGTGGTGTAGTGGATTGTGCGTAAGGATGAAGGCAGTGTGTCTAGTGGTATGCAGGTTCAAATCCAACTTGCGTCATGTCTTTATCTTGTTCGTTCTGCCTTCGCTATCCAATATATAGTAATGGTGAAAAATATTGGGAAAGTTAGTTGTCACATGCTTTACTACAGGAAAATACATTGAAGTCTTGGCTACAAAAAACAATTTAGGGGATAAACATTTTCGGCAATGTTAAAGATACATGACTACATTTCCCAATTCATGGTGTACACTATATAACTATATGGTTTGTGATGCTAAAATTCACATCTTAAAATGTAAAAAAATATATAACATTAGCCTTATGTGCAATTAGCTAAAGAAACATATAAGTCTGGCTGACTGGTAGAGCATCGCATCAGCAATGCAAAGGTTATGGGTTTGGGTCCCAGAGAACACACATGCTGACAAAACGTATTCCATGCTCTGTAAGTTACTTTGGATGAATGTATTCACCATGTAACAATGTAACTTATATAAACATATTTCAACATAAAAGTAGTATAACCTACACTTGCATGCTTCACCAGTTACTGTAGTTATATTTCAAAAGAAAGAGCTCTGAAGCCGCACATTCAGGATCACTGCAGGCTTGAGGGAACACAGTGCTGGCTTTAAAGTTATCTCTGAGTGTCCAATTTCAAAATCTTTGACCAAATCTAAAGGCTTTCCATTATATAATACCTTCCTTTTTCTTTCCTAATCTACAGGAAAAGCAGAATAACATGTAAACGGTACAGCAGTATGGAAGCTGTATGAGGGAGAGGATGTTTCATTTGTATGTGTGTCAGTTACGCAATATGACACAACTGTTCCGTCATAAGGTGACGGTTTTGTGGATGCTGAGACCACGAAACTGCTTGTGACAGGGCCAAAAAACACTGCGGGCAGTTGCTCTGGGATGTTTTTCACATCTGAGTTCAGCCTGAGTTTAGCTCCCGAGAGAGGTGTGTGATTGTGTCCATATGTGTTTGAATTTGTAAGAGGGGTCTCTATTCCCCAGACGTTGGCAAAACGTATCACTAACAGTGCTACAACGCTGTCCAAACTCTTTTCCCGGGTTTTATTTTTAACTCCGCCGCTGAGACAAAGAGTCCAGTCAGTGCTGCCTCTGAGAACCAGGCCACGGGAGCCCAACCAAGCCTGACTGCGTCACACACTCGCGGTGTGTGTGTGCGCATCCCGCGCAAGAGCAGACGCGCAAACGGGTCAGAGCGGAGGAGTGGAAAGTGAGAGAGAACGAGGCCTGGCGTGGAGTCATCGCTGTGGTGAGAGCATCAGGGGCAGTGGGCCATTCTGATGATGTCATATAAGGAGGAAGTGGTTTGAGAGTTTGGTGATATAACACAAATGGCAAACTGTGCTACATTAGACAAATGCACAGATACACCCAACAACCCCCTCACCCTCGCCCTCCGAGGGTCCTGTCTCAGGATGAAAAGTCAGTGGCCCCTGAGTCCCTCCCTCAACCTCCCTCCCCTACATCTTACCTAGAGAACATACTCCACCACCTGAGAGAAACAGATTCGTGCATACATCACATTACATAACCAACCAGACCCAACACACTTCCATTCACACACATATATGCACGCACACACACTGTACAGGGCTCTTGTTTCCTGGACCCATAATCCCCTCTGGTAACCGTTCCTCTGCCAACTACGCCCTCACTTTCTTTCTTTCCTTTCTTTAATTTTTTCCCTCTTTTTGACTTTTTTTCCACCTCATAGTGACGCACTACTCACATAATGAAACTGTTAAACAAGGGGACAGGCAGATTGCTCTCTCTCTCTCCCAGTCCTTGTCATTCTCTCTCTGCCTCTCCCTCCTTCCCTCTTCAGTTCTGTCTCTTTCAGGGTGAGTAAAACGATAGTGCTGCTCTGTATTTGCGGGCTGGCTGCATTCAGAGTGAGGCTATTTATAGTCTTGGCGGAGCTATTTGGAGGCGCTACTTGTGTCATCAGCACCATGCCACGCGCTTGCCATCATATGGGCAGTATTTTTACACAGTGAGAAAACACTTGCACACTCACAGGCTCTGAAACTCTGAAATGAACAAACATGTGCAAACAAACATGCATGGGGGCATGAACCTTGTGAACCTCTCTCTCTCTCTCTCTCTCTATCTCCACGGATTGGTTGATCTAGCCTGAGCTGTCATGCTTTGTATTCCTTTACACACACCATCCATTGTTAATCTATTTGTCCCCCAATATCTATTCTCTTCCTATTTGTCTCGAAAGGAGCTATTTCTGAACGTGTCATTACCGCTTACAGATGTTACACAATGTTTCTCACAGTTTTCTTTTTCGTTTGCCATTTGCGTCTTCTGCCGGTAACTCAAGAATGAGCTGGAGCTCCTACGTAGTGACTGACTTATAAACCACAGAAAAAACGCGTAATGAAGTTTGCAATACAGACTTCGAGGTGTTTATGAAATGTTTTCTTGAATGGATGTCTGTCTGGGTCTGTGTGTACAGTGTAACGGGATATGCCTGTATTACAGGGGATAGCCACACATGAAAAGTACATTTGAGAGGATTTGTTAAGACAAAGTATCTCGGATTCTGATCTATAATTGATGAGGACATTACCAGAGCAATAAGGGCAACAATATCTAAAGCCACGTGACTCACCACGACTGGCGCCATTTCCTACCATCTCACTCTCCCATGTAGTTTTTAATGTATTTAGAAGATGTTTTTTATGCAAAGTCCATCACAGTGCAAGATACATTTTACCCAGCTGACGGAATGTTCTCAGTTGGCTAATATTCTCTAAAAGTCCTGTCAAAGTTATCAAAATGTTCTTGCGGTAACATTAGTAGAATGTTTTTAACATTAAATATCATATATATCAAAATCATTATTCTTAAGGTGTTGATGGAACGTTTTAAAAATGTTACAGAATTTAAATCATGTTTAAATAACGTTAAAAGTATTAGTTATTAGTTACAATGACTTATTGGAAACGTTAGGGAAACAGTCTAAATTTGTCAGCTGAGCATTACTTTGTGTGTTGCTTGGGAATTGAACCCATTACTTTGATGTTGCTAGCACCATGCTTTTCCAGTTGAACCTATACAAAGACAGCTGTGTATATATTAGAATGAAACAGATTTTTCTTTTGAGTGAACTTTTCCTTTAACAATGTACAACGGGACTATGAGATTGCTGTGCCCAAAAACCTAACCAGTTTTTAGTGTTTGCTTGTTGGACCCACTTTTTTCCTGGCTGCCTCTTGTTTTGTCAACAATCACCAGCATCATAGAGACAAGGGCATTTACCTTACCCCAGAAAACACCTCCACACCTCCAAACTCTCACACATAAGATGAACAGATGGATATACTTTCACCCATTTGACACCAAAATAGGAAACAGACACCAAACACTCATAGAAGGAGAGCACCAGAGCTAACTCAGTTATCTGAATGTGCTGGGCACTTTGCCCTTTAGCAAATGTGTAATGTGGAAGATTCTTTATGCGTGTATATTATTAACATTTAGCTCTGCTCCTACAGCGATGCACATTTTGTGGCTATGTTGGGCTCTTTTATTTGTGACAAGCAGTGAATTAAATCAGATGTACACAGATGTACACAGAATCCCAGTGACCTGGTCTCTGTGAGTAGAATATTACAGTTTAAAATGAGAAAATGAAAATGAGAATCACCTTCTTTTAAAAGTCATGTTATATCATATATCAGGCTTTCTTTCCTTTGGCTGTATTTTAAGGGGATATAAAAGCATGGGTGGGCACATACTCACAGGCACATGAATTAGCTAAGTGTATCATCTGTTTTCAAGTTACTGTAAAATATTATCCCAGTATGCAGATCTCAGATATTTCATTTTAGAACTATATGGGTTGCATGAATGATTTGGTCTGAAAAATGTGAGTGAAATTGGCTTAAATATTGGACTGTTCATCACACAAAGTCACCGGCCTTCCTGATTTTGCTGAGATGTTTCTGTGCATCATTGTTCTGGGACAACATTTCAATCAACCAATCAGATTTGAGAGATGAGTTTACGGTCACTGTGAAGTTTAGACTTATAATCAGGTTTAGGTGCTTTGTTTACTGGACCATTGTTATTCAGTAATGGTTTGGGGTATAGATTTTTTTCAGCAGAAAAGTTGTTTTAGAGTTAACAAACTATGTTTGGAACATCTCTCACTTTGCAAAATTAGGTCAAGTCAAAGTCATATATTTGAGTACATGAATATAACACATAAGTAGACACAGTATTTTATGGGGCTTTGATGACCTTGTTGGAGCTTGACAGACTAGTCACTATGTGCTGTAATTGTTTGTATGTTCATGTAACTCAATTGGTAGAGCATGGTAGCAGTATGCAGATCATGCTCTACCAACTCAACACCAAGATCAAGATCACCAAGATCAACTCAACACCAAGATCATGGGTTTGAGTCTCAGGGATTGGCCATGCTTAAATGAAAAAGAAGACAGTGTATAATTTTGGATAAAATTCTCTGTTAAATCCATGTACAACAAGGGGTGAAATCCATAGGGGTACATAAACAATGATAACATTTTCATTATGGGTGAACTGTCTTAAGACATGTTCAAATTTATCAGCTTTTTTTTTTTTTGTCATAATTTTACACTCACATACGCACATACACACATTTGTTTTAAGATCATCTCACTTTTGGCAAAACAAACTTAAACCACATGTAAATTTGTAGGTGTATATGTTTTGGTTAGGATTACGTTTTTCACAGCAGCTGAGGTCATTCGCAATGATCGTCAAGTAAAAGGAAGAAAGCCAAGAAACAACAATGAGAAAGCTCTTGGGCCAGGGAGGCTTCCTGTTGTCAGATGGACAGCTGCCCAGACTGTGGTCCACAGGCCTTTACAGCAGTGACCTGCTGAACGTGAGCTGTGTTTGTATGATGCTGTGATGACGTGGTCCTGCTGGTCTGAAGGAGGGAGTTGACGGAGTAACATCAAGTCTGAGGAGAAAAGTACAGGCTTAGAAAATGGATTATTCAGCTGTTTTCTCACCGCCATGGTAAGCATTTGTATGTACATGTATCCCAAGCTAACAGGAAGCATTCTCTAAAAGTGTTCTAAAGTTATTAAATCGTTCTTGCAGTTATGATTGTTTTAACATTATATATTTGATAAAGCAACAGCGTTGTTCTTACGTTGTTTGTGGAATGTTTTAAAATTGTTACAAAATGAAAAATGTTTGAATAATGTTCCTATAACCAAACAATATCATTAATACAACGTCTAAAAATGGATGTTTTGACCGTTACTGGAACATTGAAAATAACATTTTTAAAGTTACTTAATGGAAATGTTAGAGAAATGTTCTTACAACCTAAAATTGTTAGCTAGGTCTGTTTAAGTGAGTGTGTATTTGATTGTGTGAGGAAGAGACTCATATTTTCCCATTTGTCCCATGAGGATTCGATCCAGCTGCTGTGGGTGGAGCTTGTGGACCAGTACAGCTGTGACCTCACAGCCAGCGTAGTCCCTCAAAAAGGGACGCAAGATGTTGAAGCACAAAGTCACACACACACACACACTGGTTGTTCTGGCAGCGAGTCACTGCATTCCAGGAGTCCCTGATGTGCAGTGGTCAAATTTTGTCTGGGTCAAGGGTTACGTGTCTGCGGAGGTGTGGTCAGCCATGAACGCTGCACTGATGTCATTTAGGCAGGACTGCGTTGCATGAATGGCATAATGACGTGTGTTACCTGCGCTGCAGTTCAACGCAGGAGTTGCCCCTTATGGGATACTATGTAAATAGCAAGATTATGTAACATGCACATCATATTGCGCTCCCACAGCTGATTGTCCACTGGGTAATGTAAAAAAAGTTTGATCTTTGAGCATCTGAAAAACATGCATGTCATTGTTATGAGATTATCATTATTATCATGTCAAGCCAATATTGCATAGTGCTTTATACAATACATTTGGTAGATGCTTTTAGGAACAATATACAGTGCATTACAAGGTACTAATGTGATCAGTTTCTGTGTTCTCTGTGAGTTGACCCCATGATGATCTTAAGTTATCAGCATTTTTACACTTTTTAAAAAGGCAAACTCTACTCAAAAGTAATTAGATAGTAATTTAAATAAGGCGTATGTATGTTTACTTTTTGCTAATCACAATTGTAATTTTGGCCCTGAATATATTTGTGGAACCCGGTGAAACCTGATGAGAGCGCAGGTTTGCTAATCCATCAGATCAAATGCATGCCCATACGCATGCATGCATTACACACACATTCATCACCAAATTAAAGTGTTTGTCAGGCTCATGCTCAATGGAGCAAAGCCTAATTGTTGTCATGGCCTATGTCTGTGTATGCTGCTGTGCTTTTTTCATGTTATCCTGTATGTGATGCATAATTTATAGGTGGGGAGACCCCAGCTTAAGGTGACACTTTCCAGGCAGGTACTGGAAAGTAACTGGTAAACTCAGGACAGCCGCCAACTTTCCACATAAGCATCAGTGCAGAAACAGCCGGAGACACATAGATACAGATATATAAAAACTGCATAGGTCTGCATCTTTGCAGTTTGTGTTTGTGTTGCCACGTGCTTGTGTATGTGTGTGTGTGTGTTATTTGGGAGTTCCAAGCAGGGTGGAAGGGTGAGAGAATGTGCAGCAGCAGTCAGACAGGTCTAGCATGTCATCTCTGTTTCTTAATGTTCCCAGCCAAGTCACTTCATGCCCAGATGCTTGTGTATGAGTAGGGGGGGTATTTAAGACTGAGGATCAGTGCACTCTTAATAATCCACATGCAGGACTGAATATAATTAAAGTAGAATTGATTTAATTAAAAGAAATGGAATTGGTTTATTATCCGCACACCCTTATGTTGTTCCAAATTCACATGCTGTTTTATTTCTGGAACACAAAATACATTTCTGAAGAATTGTTATCAATTGCTGTCGGTTGTGTCGAATATAACAAAAACACTATACTTTTAAACACTATAGCTTTATACAAGTACACCACACAGACTACTTTTAATGGAGATTTTATGTTGTTTGTTTTGAAGACTGACAGTTGTTTGTGTTTCAATTAAAAAATATATGCATATTGGTTTAAAATGACATTAGTGTGAGTAAATACCGAACATCCACTTTTAGGTGAAGTACACTTTTAATTCTTTTTGTTTGTAGTGTGCACCTGCAGACAGCTAAAAGCATTGACGTTTCGGATCAAGAGCTTACGAACTGACAAAACAGCAGTCACTGGAAAATCTACAGCGATTTGAAACAACCTGACACGCCAGTTGCTAATGGTAAAATGATTTAGCTAGAATGAATTGAGGAACTGGCTAAGCGGGTTTCTGTTGAGTGTCTGCTGATTGATTTCAGTTGTGATTTCAGTGTGGGAATAAATCAGTTTCTTTGGCAGAGTCATTATTCTGCTTTAGTTGAGGTGCTTTTTTCCACTGAGAAACAAATCACAAAACGTCTCAAAACTAAAATGTATTAATTCGTAATAATCTCCACTACAACCTGTTCTCTGAAATCCTCAATTATGCACACAAGCACAACACACAAGCACACACCTATGCAAACACACATACATGCACACCCAGTTAACAACTTAAAAAAATGTTAAAAATTTTATTTTGAAAATTTTTGGAATGTTCAAAACATTCATTCGTTCAATGCTGTATTAACATTATTACTGGATTTAAAAACGTTATCAAGCTGTTTTCATTCCAAGTACTTAAAAATAGCATTTTTGATCAAATAAAAAAATATAAAATAGTATTTTATCCATCAGATTTTTCTCGCCGGTAAAGCGTGGTGTGCAGTCGCGGTTAGATGGTCAGTGGGTGTGCCCCTCCCTACCCCTAACCCCTGAGCCCACACCACAGCCTGCAGCCAGGTCATCAAAGTCATCAGCCTCACCTGACCAACCACACCTCTCATGTGAACAGAGCTAGCATCACTTTATTTTAGCCCTGACAGCAACATTCTGTACTAGAATTATGTGTCCAATTCAAAGATCAAAGTTAATTACAGCAAATGACCTCTCTTGATTAGCAAAGCGCTAGCTTTGGAGACTAAACAAGTTTTTATTTTTTTAAAGAAAGTAAATATTAAAGTCTAATCTGTAAAACAGGAGTGGTTATGATCTGACTAGTAAAATAACTAGTAAATTTTAGCTGATTAAAAGGCAATCGTAAAACGTTGAAACATTAAGCTGGTTATGGCTACAGCTTCAAATATCTAATTTATTTATATATATATATATATATATATATATATATAAAACCTTGGTTACTGAAACTGTGATTTCATATTTTAATATTGAATTCAAAATTATTTTAATATGCTATTTAAAAAGTAAATTATGTGATTTGTATTGACCTTCACTTTCTGTGTTAAGTTCTTTTTTTAAATGAAGGAAAACAATTTCCTTGTCAAAGTCATGAACAAGCAGTATCATGCATGCTGTAAGGTGACGATGTGAGTTCGGTTTTAGCTTGTGCCATTTCTCTATCAAACAAATACAACGAAACAAATAGCTACCACATTTTCTCAATGAAGCCCCCACAAGGGAACACTATCCATGTTTTAAATATGGAAGACAGCTGTGTTATGACTAAAGAGAATTTCCAAGCAACTACAGATAGAGTTTATTGTTTAGATGTTCCAGAAGGCACAGCCTGTTCATTTGGCAGGAAGTGTAAGCTGCATCAAACCACCCTGACACTAAAGATCATCTTCAAGACAGTTTTGGATAGAAACCACAGAGAGACCAGCCATTACTCTGAAGTTGCTCTAGCTTTAACTGTAGCTAAATTGGTGGTGTATGCTGCTAGCTACCCAGCTAACAGGAAACTGGCTAATATTTTGAAATGTTGTACTATTGTGTCTAAACGTTCTCTAAAATGTCCATGAAGGTATCGAGAACTGTTCTTGCAGTAACGTTAGTAGAATGTTTCTTAAATGTTTTATATATAATATATATTAAAGAATTTAAACATTTTGAATAATGTCTTAAAACCAAGCAAAAACGTTAATATAACATCTAAAAACTGGTGACTGTTCGAACTTTCAAAATAACCTTTTAATGTTTTTGTTACTTAATGGAAACATTACAGAAATGTTCTTACAACCTAAAATTGTTAGCTGGGAACACCAGGTCCCAGCTAACAATTTTAGGGAATCAAAAGTCAAAAGGCGCAATAGTGATCCAGTTACAATGTGGGAAACAATTTTGTGGTCAAAAGTTTTTTAGACAAAACTGTGTGCTAATGATGTCATCACCTTCAAAAACACCACTGCTATGAAGTATGATGGTAACATACAGTAATCTCACACACTTGAGCCATTGAAAGTGATCTAAGAACAAAACAGTGAAAGCTCTGATCTCAATCCAGCTTAATTTGACTAGTCTGCACATTATGGAACAACTCTAAAATCTCCAAAATAATGGGGTGGAGGCACACCTGTGCAAAGCTGGTACATGTTTAAAACACTGACTTGTCACAATGCTGGTGTTCTCACCAGGCTTTTTAACTACTGCAACTTGACAAGCAAGCCAATCAGCTTTACCAGATAGACCATGCTGATCGACCAGCTAAGATTCTCTAAACCTACCCTAAAAGTTATCAAAATGTTCTTGCAGTAACATTAGGAGAATGTTATATATCATATATCTAAAACATTATTCTTAAGATGTTAGTGGGATGGTTAACAGCTTAAATCATTACAGAATTAAAAGTTTGAATAATGTTCTTATAATCAGGCAATAATGTCTATACAACATCAAAAAAAATATTTTAAACATTCCTAGAATTTCCAAAATAACATTTTTAACATTTTTGTTACTAACAAAAACATCAGAGAAACGTTCTTACAACCTATAATTGTTATATGGGTTGGCAATACTGGTTCAACAGCTAAACTAGCACCAAACCAGCATGAAACAACCTCGACTTGCTTTGGAATTCATTGTTAAAGGTAATTAAAATGATTATTATATTTGAGTGTATTGATTGTAAAATCTTATATAGTGCAGAAGAACAAGGCAAGACGGTACCGATCCTAGTCTCACAAATAAACCACTGTACAATTACTAAAAATCTGTTTATGGTTTTATATGTGCACATAGTCTCACAGTCAAATACAAGCGAGAACTTTCTGAGCTAATAAATCAGTGAAATGTTCATCCCATAAGGATTCACAGTGGCAGTGTAAAATTGTTCCCATGGTATCATAAAGGGGGAGTGCAGGACAGATTTACCCCTTCTTTATACTGGGTGTGCTTTACTCACTAGATCGTAAAAGGAAAACAAATGAGGGATAAACAAAGTATAAGGGAGAGAGACGGAGAGCGATGTACTGTACTGTAGTTGACAAGGAGAGAGAAAGGACAAACAGCAGGATAAAATGTGTTAATGGTGTGTGTGTGACGTGACAGTGACACCCTGGTCTTACGCCTATTTCCTCTCCTGACATCACGGGCGATGATGGCTTGGAGGGCCACATGCATAATCCCCAAACTGTCACACTGGTATGGACACATGAGAGAGAGTGAGAAAGAAAGAGAGAGAGACATCTGCCTTGATGGGATGTCTCTCTTATATTTAACTTGTCCTTTTATGCTGTTCCTTAAATTTGTAAGTTTCAAATCTTCTATTTTACACTGCATTTTTATTTATCTTTCTATAATACTTTTTGTACAGACATTTTATTTTACTTTGTAAATATTAAGTATTTAACTACTGTTATTTTATTTACCATTAAACACATAATTGCACATAGTTACTACAAATGCTTCAGCAACACAGATGTACAATTTTTGTCAAGTTAATTAAACAAACAGCAACTACAGATATAGTTTATTGTTTAGATGTTCCAGAAAGCACAGCCTGTTCATTTGGCAGGAAGTGTAAGCTGCATCAAACCACCCTGACACTAAAGATCATCTTCAAGACAGTTTTTGATAGAAACCACAGAGAGACCAGCGATTACTCTGAAGTTGCTCTAGCCTTAACTGTAGCTAAATTGGTGGTGCATGCTGCTAGCAACCCAGCTAACAGGTAACTGGCTAACTGGCTAATGTTTTGAAATGTTGTACTACATTTACATTTACATTTAGTCATTTAGCTGACGCTTTTATCCAAAGCGACTTACAAATGAGGATAAGGAAGCAACTTCAAATACAATAAGAGGCAACAGTGAATAAGTGCTATAGACAGGTCTCAGATATTTCAACATAGTATAAGAAAGTTTTTTTTTAAAGTAGAAGTGGGGGTGTGTTAGTAAATTAGTCAAGGAAGTAAAGACGAAAAAGATGAGTTTTTAGTTTTTTCTTGAAAATGGCTACTGACTCCATTCTGGTGGAGATCTGGAGTTCGTTCCACCAACCGGGCAGAGTGAAAGAGAGAGTCCGGGAGAGTGATTTCCTCCCTCGTTGGGATGGAACCACAAGGCGACGGTCGTTAGCTGAACGCAGATGTGTCTAATGTGTACTAATGTGTCTAAACAGAAGAGAGAGAATTTAGAACTTGGCAAGATGTTTCAATAATTTTAGCTTCTACAGTGAATCTCTCACTTTTAGGCAGTTCAGTTTATTTTTAAATAGATTTTAGTCACGGACAGAAAAACCTGTTCTAACATATCTTGGCGAGCTTGAATATGTTAATGCAAAATACATGTCACAAGGGCAGATTTTTAGAAAACAAATTGTAGGAACTACTTTTATAGTTTTGTTTTGGAGTTTAAAAGCCCTCAGTCACTGTTTAAAATGAAAACATGCATTTGAAAATTTCGAAGCTATTTTACATTTACATTTACGCATTTGGCAGACACTTTTATCCAAAGCGACTTACATTGCATCATACTATACATTGTTTCTGAGTATGTGCAATCCCTGGGATCGAACCCATAATCTTTATATATTCTGACAGTTATCACACCTTGCCTCCGTTGTATCCTTAAAATGCAAATTAGGCACTCACAAGCTCTGTCCTGCCCTTTCACCTCCTTATATTCAAACTGAACGTGTGTGTTGTCTTGTCAGGTGCCATCCTTGCCGAATCATGTGTTACAATTACCTTAATCTGTGGTTGTGTAACAGTGCAGAGTGTCTGTTTCATAGCCTCATGTATTAGGCAAAACTCCTCTCACACCTCACCATCTGACTGTGGACCTCAAGTGTACCCATGCAGTAGTGGAAAAAGCAGGCCCTAAATATAACCCTCACACACTCATCCATCTCAGGGACGGGACAGAACATGCATGGGGAGGAGGTTTAATATTAGAAAGCACATATAGTAATGACAGCAGCTGAGGCCAGTCAAATCGTCGCCCCATCCTGCACCAGTTTAATCTGTGACTTGGGATCTCCTCGTGCCCCCGACGTCACAGAAATGTAGCGCATTCCTCGGCAGGTCACACGTACGCGCACGTACGTGTACGCGCACACACACTGTACACTCTCTGCATTCCAGTGATGGTCACACGCGCAGCATCATCACTGCTGGCCGTGATGCATCCTCAGCGTTGAGTTCACAGCTATTTATGTCTGTCTGGATCTTTATAAAAGCGATAGCGAACGAAATAGAAACACAAGAGAAAGATGCAAGGATGGTGGGGGGTATTTCGGTCCTCTGCCAACAGATTCACGTTAAGCCAACTTACTGTCTGTCAGGGATCCAAAGTTACAAAAGGTCCAGATGATCCGCTGGGTTTGGTTTAAAGCAGAAGACTCGTGGCCACTCGCCAGTGCTCGAATGAAGAAGTGATGACACGTTATCGCTTTACATCAGATGATGATATTGAGCTCACTGAACTGCGATCATTCGCTCGTCTTCTGTCAGTTCATGTGCTTATCCTCTCCGCATGGCTGTCGGTCTCTCCCTCGTGAGCGATTTTGACTGATCAAAACTGGCATTTATTTATGAGTTCTGGATGTGAATCAGGTTACTGTTTGGAAGGGTTACAGCAATGTTTCCCAGCCGTATTTTGTCTTATGTATCTGCACAGCTCTATCAGTTAAGCTCAAGTACTTCTGACGCGTAATAAACACTGAATATCACTCAACAATATCATACTTACGATTAAAGTCAATTAAATAAAAACAACCAATACTGTGGCCGCAAAACCACGTTAGTAAACAGAGCATGTGTCATTCACAAAAATGTAAAAACTTGCACACATTACAAACATTTCCATTAAAAGAGGCTGATACAAATTCTGAGGTAAACAGTGATTAGTCAGAAATTTTATAAGTAGCTTAAATGTAAAAACAACCTTATTTTGTTTAGTAAGAAAGTCTGTTTTATATGTTTTTAGCAAAGCAAAATCTAAATCTTTTTTACTTTCTGTTCTTCTGTAGTGCAATGTCCAGTTTAAGACAGTGCTACCATGTGAAAAGTCATTGCATCTTTAAACAAACGTGTGCTTTTAACTGTAATATTGTGGCACTGTATTGAGGATAAATCTGTGTGTGTGCATGTGTCCCAAAGGACCACAGTAGCATTGGCCTTAGTGTAGGATCGATAGCGCCTGTCTCTCCATTCCACGCTTTATCAACCATATAATCCATTAAAACCAGGCATTCTCTACCAGCACGCTTCCCTACACACACACACACACACACACACATATTGCCATGATGATGCTCCTCTCCTGCCATTCCACACAAGTTGTTTGGGTCACTGAGGAGAGTGGGTGATTCTAATAGGGCTAAAACTCATTGGGCCATATACTTCAGCTATACCAGACAAACACACACACACACAAGCACAAATGAATAGAGATGGAGACCGAAACAGACATACACCCAAACATCAGAGACACACAGATCAAAGAGACTGATTAAAAATGGAGGACAGAAAAAAAGCTTTCATTTTGACTTATCATGGCTTTGGGATGAAACATAAATGAGTGAAGGTGTCATAACCACAAGGTGTGTGTTTGTAAATTAGCAGTTTTTTCATTCTTTTGCCAGGGGTATAATGAATATGAATAAAAACATATTCATACTTTTTTAGCACATAGAATATAACAGCTTTCATTTTTTATGATGTCTGTATAAATGCTTTTTTCAGATTTTTAATAATGTTGTTACATATGCCAGATTTGTGAATTTATTTTAACAGTGAATCTTTGGCACAGATTACAATACAGTATATGTTATGTAAGTGTATGAGTTTAAAAAATATAGGAGTGTCCTGTCTTTGCTATCTTTTTCTGTACTTATGCAAATATCAGTGTGTTGTCACCTGCAGGCTGTTACAGAATCATCCTCACACCTTTACAGTTTATTTGTCTTTTGACCCAAACCGCACTTGTCAGGTTTATTTTGTCTTGTGTCTGATTGTTGTTGTTCACGTGACTTCCTGCTATAAGTGTTAACAGACAAAACATGTGACACACCTGGGCTGGTATACATTGTGTAATATAGCTAACTAAAACAATATGAGGTATAGGGAAGAAAAAATGAATTAGTCTTTTTTAAAACTCTGTGTAATCGCTTGAAGAGTGCAGTTTCTTTATTTCCTGTGTTGACATGTTTCCTATTAAAACAGGAAGTCTGAAGAACTCAAAAATGTTTGTGCGACTGAATTGCTAATATATAACTAGACATTTGCTGTGATGGAGCAGTAACCAGGTTGTGGGTCAACAAGCACATAGTTCCACTGTGATTATGCTCTTAAGCAGCCCCACGACCCTTCTCCATCCCCCTCTTTCTTGTTGCAGAATTATTCAGAATTTCCCCACGTGGAAGAAGGGTCCACTTTACCAACGTTTGGGGGCGGGGACAAACTGCACTTTTTCCTGGACCACATCCTCTCAGAATCAGCAACACCTGCATTTCCACCTCAACCCGCCACTGCCAAACTGGGGTTTCCACAAAGACCCGCTACACTTCTGATTTCCTCCACCTCACTCCCTTCCTCTAGCTCATCATTACTGTTTCAAGAAGAGTATGTGCTTTTTAATTGTAATTGTAACAAGGTGATTAACCGATGCTGAAGATGAGAGCTTGTTAAAAAGTGATATCACTGGAGGAGAGTGATGAACACGACTTGAACACAGATTTTATCGTTTTCTCTGAGGAAATGAGGGGAGAGAAAGAGAGAGATAGAGAGAGATTTGCATTGAAAATGAGCCAGGCGGCTCTATGTAACTGTGGATTTGAAAGCATGTGGTGAGTTGTGCATGCACAGCTCAGCATTGATATCTGTGAGTGTGTTTTCTCTGGGGCTGTCCCTCTACACAGGCAGTGGTTAGGGCTCAGGAAATGGTTACAAGAAAAAAGAAAAATAGATGAACAGAAAAAAACAAGGTGTGAACACATTCATCCAAACACGTTTTCTAATTTCCAAGAAATTTTTCAAAACTTACAAACCTCGAATGTCAAAATGAATAAATTTTGTTTTTAGATTCTTTAAATGTGTTAAAGTGCTTTTAACTTATATGCAACATTTATAATCTTTCTTGAACGGAGATTTAAATAATTGTACATTTATACAATAGTCATAAACACTAGATCTTGTGCATAAGATGCATAAAGTGCATAAAGACAACAAACAAAACACACTCCATGCAATCTCTCAGACGTACCAGTTCTTGTCCATACGGATCAAGTTTTAAGATGATACTGAATCATTTTGGCTGGGTTGGTAGCTGTTGGGATTAGTGTGAACCACGGGGAAACCTTACTCTCAGTTAGGACATGAATAATACAATACAATGAATAATAACACAAACACACAGGCTGACGGTTCCTGCTCTAAGGGATCGTTAAAATTACAAGAGTGGGTCATAGCGCCCCCTACAGGCTAATCTTAACGCTTACGATCGAAAAGTGTGATTGACGTGCGATAAATATTTCGGATGCGCTGTAACAATTAAACTAACAACTACGTCTTTAAGTCTATTTGTGGTTGTTGTTAGCGAAAACAGTTGAGTACAATCCAGAATAGACATTCTGAGGAGCTCATAAGGAAACAATTACACTGTTATTATATGTACATTAACTGCCCTATTTTGATTCTAAACATGTTAAACCATTATTTGCAGCTGATAATCAGTCGTTACTGCGTTTTATCTTTAAGACAAACGACAAACCATTGGCATGCCCAAATTTAAGTAAATATAGCATGTGAAATACATTTCTACCATTCACTACAGAATGTCATGGGGTTGTATCTCTCATGTTTAAGAGTCCTTGACAGACTGCAGGCCAAACTTTTCTTTATCAACACCCTTTATAGATCATTTTAACACCAACATGAATATTTTCAAAAAGTTCAGATAATGCGTTTTGATTCCATTTATAAACTTAGTAAAACAGCATATAAGACAAAATTCTGGATCCGTTTTCTGTGATCTTCAAAACCAAAAACCCTTCGGATACATGTTTTGTGAACTTTGTGCTAAACGATTAAATTTTTGAACTGCAAAGACATGCTTGTATAAGGCGTGGTTTGATTTAATGGGCTGTGTCTAAAGCGTCAATGGAATTTGTGCTAGCACATTATTACATCACGTTTAACAAGGGGTGGAACCCAACCAGCTCACACACTAACTGCATGTCTGAAATGTACATTTGCATATAACCCTTTTCATGCCACAAACAGAAAATATTCAAATTACTCCCTGTGATGCAAGTCACACCCTGTGATTTTCCCCACTGCAGACGCAAGGGAAAACAACTGGCAACAAATGTTTTACAGCATTTTATTGTACAAGTTTACATTTTAGTTTTGTACAAAGGTGTTAAAAATAACAAAAACATGAGATGTCCTGCTCTGGTGAAGAAAAAACTGATTCAGTTTTATAATGACTAAATGGTTGTAGTGACTGGGTAAACTCTCATGGGGGTGAACGCCTCTTGAAATGAAGGTCATAATAAAGGGGAGGGCATTAGGGGTGATGATGGTCAGAGTTTGGTCCAAGTCCAATGGCTTAAGATTCGATGACAGGTTTTGGGGTCAGAGTTCAGAGGTCAATCGGGCTTAGGAGCGGGTGTATTTCCCCCAGATGTGCAGCATAAATACAGACGCGATAAAGAGCAGACTCATCACCAAAACTGGTACTGGGCCACTGCAAGAGGAGAGAAAGATTTTGGTCAGCTCTCAATAACAAACATTAAAACAGAGAGACCCCTAGTGGAGGACACAGACAAAGAGTAAGACGGGAGTTAATGGACTACACAGAACTCTCACAATTTAGGAGATCCTCAAATGCATAAAAAAAAAAATTACTAATCCTATCTTTGCCAATTCTTAAAGCGTTTTAATTACCTTGTGTTCTGGCATCTGTCATATGGTGACTCAAAACAGTAAATACAAGACAAGTAAAAATGTATATGTGAGTTGTTTTGACTGAAAAGTTTAGTCTGCACCAGTTTCCTTCCAATGGGCCAATCAGAACTGGTTGTCTTGATCATATGACAGAGGAGGGGTAATTAGGTTTATAAATGTTGGCAAGTAGAATACTGTTAACAAGCTAGGTGGAAAATGTAGGGCTTTATTAAAGCAGAAACTGACCATCCCCTGGGTTGCTAGGCAGCAGTGTAACCATGCCGACTAAAGGCCCACCCCTCAGGCATTAATTGATGTGACCTTTTCCAACAGAACTTTAATTAAGCTCCAAAATACACACACACAAAAAAAAACCTGAAGACTACACACATATAACTCCACATATACATTCTTGCTCGGTACGAAACACTCAGAGACACTGTACTTGAGACACTGTAAATATAACATCTGTAGACAATCTTAAACATATTCTAACATAGACATATGGAACGAGCAATGAAATACTCTAATTAATTAACAATCACTGAAAACATTAACACTGTAAGAAAAACAGTTATGAAATTGAAAGTAGCAGATATCGTTGGCTTTGATAAAATATATGCTTCTAAACACAGACACACGTGCACATGCACACAGCTGTAACAGAGAAGGCAGCACGGGAGACATCAAATAAAGACGGAGGTTGAGCCCATGAGGCCAATTTCCTGTCTTTAAAATTTCATGTTTATCCTTATAAATGCTAAACCTCTCAGAACCATCTGCCCCTCCCTTTCTTGTCACTTCCTGTTGAGCTGAGGGGATGAATTAAAAATGAGTGTCTGTGTTGGTTCTTTGCACATTATGTCAATCATCCTATTTTATTATTAAATTAAGCAATGAACAGCAATAATGATGTCCAGAATGCTTTTGTTGTCATGTTCTAATTAGCATAAAAAAACAGATGGCATAAGCAAGTATAAATCATTAAATATTAAAAATAAAATACTAGACACCAAATCAAAAGTATGGAAAAGGACATTTTAACATTTAAAGACAATATAAAAAATACATTTGACTGGTTGTACCAGTTAAATCAAAAACATACATATACTGAGGCGAGGATATTGTTTATTCCTCTAAATAAATACAAGCATATCATGTATTCATTTATAAAGTATATTATTTGACTTCCTTTCATATTCATCTTTGCCACACACATACAGGGACGGAAAGAAAAACACTGTGTGTACTCACACTTTAAGTCCCGGCGAGTCCTCAGTGTAAAAGCGCCACATCCCTCCTGTTCCAGCTGATGCTGTGGATCTGCCTCCGCTGCGTGCACCACTGCTGGGGGCTTTCCTGTGGAAACCACCAAAATAACACCACTGACTTAACACACAAGTCTAACAAGATGGCCAGCTATGCTCAAACACTGATAAAAATATCAATCGATTAATCCTATCAGTGCATAGAACAACCAAATCACATTGAGCAATCATTGTCAGATGTGACTTACAGGAAGGTTCAATATATTTATTAAGTTTTTTAGATGCAATCAATCACAGTTAATGAAAAACCTAAAGGAACACACAAAAAAGCCCTTCAAACAATGATTAGGTGCAGTGGGCAATGGGTAAAGTAAAGCTGAGACCATGCAATCTTAAGTCAAAGTGAGTTTGTTGGTGTTTAAGGACCCAATAAGCTGATATTTATCTTAACTTATCTTATGTTAACACTTACCTCTGTCTGGCTGAGGTTCCAGCGGTGCGAGGGGCCACTGTTTTACTGGGGGACCGGCTGGAGACACCAACGTTTGTCGCACTAGCTGCAGGCCCAGGCTAAACAGAGCAGAGAAGCAGATGAAGAAACTTAGTCATAGGGATGCACTCTGAATTACAGTAATTTGTGTGTTCATCTTTAAGATATACTATAGTTATAATAAATACAATAGTTTTGTAAACACCCAGGTGGCAAACAGATACAATATATTAACTGTTCATATACAACAACTGACTCCTTATGCCTAGTAATTGCAATTAAAAGCCTTACATTAAAACGTACTAAAAAAGAAACTGCTCTTATGGTATTAGTTTAAACAGTGTAGCACGCATGATATTTATGGATCTAATAATGTACATGGTTAAGCATTTCAAGGGAGTAAGCCAGATTAAATCTGACGAGCTTGGGGTTCCAAAATAGCCACGTCTCCCAAACAGATGCGGTGATTGAAACTAGCGGTCTGACGAATCGACAAGATGTGCATTTTAAACTATTGGCACAAAACTAAAAATAATACAAATTACACTTTGAGTAAATGAAACTCAATTCTGAATAGGTGTGAAGCAATTAAGTGATCCACATAAATAATTCCAATAGCCATAAGTTATTAGATCATGACTGGTTTGATCGCTAGCAAACCAGGCACAGCTGTGAAGGCGAACATATATTTGATAATGCTTCACGACAAACCCGAACTGTAAAGATCATGATTTACAACTTACCATTTTGCTGAGTTTTAGATGTTTTCGGAGTCTATAACACTGAAACTAGTTAACTGCCTCTGTTACTGACTTCCAGCTGATACAGAATACTAAAAGAAAGCCTGCTGATGACGTCTCATTGAGAAGGCCACGACAACCATAGAAAGGACCCTCTTAGGTGGCAGTACAGTGCCTGACTTAAACTACGTTACTTTTCGTCAATTTACAAATACTTTCGTAGTATGAGTTGAATATAAATTAATAAATAAAACAAACTAAATTAATTAAAAATATGTAATGCAAGCAAAATAATTGTTCTCTTCAGAATTTGTTTAGGGACAAATCGAAGGGGGCAGAACTGAGCACAGTGACGTGTCATGCGATGGATGATGTATACGGTTTGCGGAAGACATTTTGGCTCAATCAGGAAGCCAGTTTCACTTTTATATCCCTTCTGTGAACTTAGTTGAGAGACTTTAGTTATTCATACAGACAGCTGAGCTGGTGTCAGTGTAAACGTAAGAGTGAAGGTAAGCGTTTTCTTTGAATTCTTGATATGGTTGAGATAAAATCATAATCATGAATTAAAATATATATTGCATGTGAGCATTAATATCAGATAACATTTTCCTTAATTAAATCTCTGGATTAGGTGACAGCAGAATGGCTCGGGTGGTGTTCCTGCACCCTGACCTGGGTATAGGTGGAGCAGAGCGTCTGGTGGTGGATGCAGCTGTAGCTCTACGCTCTCGTGACCACTGGAGTCTGTGGCTCATGGGGAAACAGGCTTCCTGTGCGAACCCACCCTTGAGCGGTTCTCTGAGGCCATGCAAAGGTTTATTACGGACCCCAAGCTAAAGCAGCGTATGGGACAGGCAGGCAGAGCGAGAGTCCAACAGCGATTCTCAATGCAGACCCTTACTGAACAGCTCTACACTCACATCACACAACTTACCCAATAACATTATGACATCATATAGAACAATTTAGTTTGGACAGATGCATTCTGCCGATCTGGTTGCCATAGAGAGACTAATGAAAGTATGCAGTCTCTAATGAATGAAAAGAGCAGCAAGGGTGTTTTGAGTTAACCTGACATAGGAGTGCAGCCAAGAGGACAATACTAGCTGTGTTCCAGACTGCACGAGAATGTGGAGAACTCTTCCGACAGAGAGGTTAATGAATTTTCGTGTGCTGGCCACATTGATCAAGCATGTCATGGCAAGCCTGAGAACTGTGTATGTGTATTTTTTTGCCAAAGGACCATTAGAGAGTTTCTCTGGCAGAAATCGATTGAGAAGTTTTCTCTGCCCCGCTCCGTTCTGCACTGTCTCGTCTTTTGTTCATTGATAACAATGGAGGATGTTAAGAGTTATTTCAGTCGTGAACTAAAGATGCTTATAAGGAGTTACTGTGAGTAGACTATAGAGAAAGTTTTCCTAGGACACTGAAGGTCACATGCTGTATTGGGTTTGAGGTTGTTACTGGTTCTGTTTGTCTCCTCATAGAGGAACCGCTATTGATATGAGACCAAAGCCCTGATTAAACGAGATGCTGCATCGTGTTTGTATTGTCTGTCATTGCCTATTGAAGCTTTTATTTTAGGATACATTGTAATAATAGAGAACAGTGGACTGTTTACCACTCACGAATTTTAATGCGAATCGCGGTTGTGTAATCATTAGCACATTTCCATATGAATTTCAGCTTGACGTTTACAATACAAGAGTTTAGCTATAAACTATTTAATACATCCAATTGAATGTATTATTTTCTCCCATTAAATGTCCTGCACAGACCCTACCACATGTGTTTGATCTGTCCGCACGCACAGAACTGCATATCTGCAATAACCTTAAGAGGTGAATTTATTTGCTAAATTAATTAAAAGGGGCTGTTTTTTTTAAATAGGCTTTAATTCTGTAACACAGATGGTCAGATATATTACCTCACTAGCGTCACATCCGTTTTGTTGGCAGTTTGGGAGCAGCTTTTGTTGCGTTTCCTCATTAACACTCGATGTGTTAAAGATGAGCGGCTTATTTTTAGCTGTGCAATGATTGGGTTTTAATCATGCATAAAAAGAGGGGAGATGGGGCCAGCAAATGTAAATCAAGCAGGTACAATAACAAGGTCAGAATTCGTAACCTTCACAGTGCAAAAAGAGTTAATCTCACCAACACTTCTGTGCTACAGGGATTAAGATATGATCATTGAATGGTGGAATGGAAGATTTTATTTTTACAGTGCAAGTCTGATGGACACGGTCTTGGTAATTAATTGTTACAATTTTATTATTGTTATTTTAAAATCAATCCACACTTTAGCAGAATGAACGTAACATATTTTTGTTTAGTTTAACACTGGGAAAGTTTCTCCAGACTAGCCCCAAAATGTTTCTGAAAGAGAAGCAAATCTCATGAATTTATATTTATATATTTATATATTGATATATTTCGCTGCTTATAAGTTTTGCTCTGATGAAGACCTATGTCAGCAAGAAAACATGTATGTTCCAGTTGATTATTAGCTAACCATTGGCAAACCTCACCGTAAAGGTTATTCCCTAAACAAGTGGCATAGTGTAGAAAACATAATATTTTCCCCAAAGGATGCACACTAATACACACAGACAGGAATATCTCCTTACTGTTTTGTTTCACATAATAGTTAACAACCATTTATATTCATAGCCTGTCTTTTATTGTTTTCTTATGTGAAATGCTTGCAAATTGTGATTTCAAATGTTACGACTTCAATAAAATACTCCACCACATTAGCATATATCTGGCCAGACTTATTGGTGCACTGGTGAGCTTTGATTTACATTTGTGGTAAAAAACAAATAAAAATCCTGCTCAGTTTTGGTTTTAAATATCAATCAATAATATTTCTTAGTAAGTTATGAGCAAAATGATGGCCTCAATAAAAGCAGATATTTATCACCAAGATAAAGAAACGTGTTAAATTTAAGTTTCATGCAGAAGCTTATCTTGCTTTATATGCTCACTATCTGATTACATAATTTGATTTCTGTTTTTAAGATTATGTCGTTAAAGATAATCATTTTATAACTAGTCTTATGGACAAAGGTTATTACACCATTTTTAGGACAAACTGACTCTGCATACCATCATGGTTTTGAATATTATTTGGACATGTTGGCCCACAATGTTTAAATCTTGACCCAGACTAAAATGCAAGATGTTTAACCAACCTTTTCATTTTTACCTCCCTCTCCAGGTGTTTACTGTGTGTACATGGGCTCCTGAAAATATTCAGGTTGTGTCCTGCAGGAGTGCTGTGAGAACATTGTGTGTGTGCAATTTGAGGTAGAGAATCTGAGATGTTTATTGCCCTCAGTGATCCTGGCTGGTTTCCAGCTCTTAGCTGGCTCTTAATCAGCGAGCTGTCACTCAAGCAGGAGTGACACTACCCATATTCAACGGTCACCTGGGACCTCCGATTAGACACTCAGCTACCCCCATCTGCCCCCTCAGGCACAAAACATCTTCCTCAGAGTCAACCACACACATATTGTGAATCTACTTTCATGCAGTCACAACCAACTTACACTTGTGCCTCATTTGGACTTAAGTTGTCTCTCTTTCATCAGTCTAAAAACTGCTTTAGGCCAATAGGAAGCATAAGTGTTTGGCAGAATTGTGTGAATTTGTGTGTACAGTAAATATAATTAATTTGCGTGCACAGAGGGCTGTTGTAATCAGTAGGCCCAATCATGTGAGGCTGGCAGCCCTCGGCCCAGCTGGAGATCAGCGCTCACCTGAGGAGGGGTCGCGTCAATCACCCCTCCCCTCCCGGTTCCCCTGCGCCCCCCGACACTGCCTATTTACCCTCAAACAAAAGCGGCGTTCAACTTGAAAGCGCCGCGCGTGTGAAAGAGTGTGCGGCGCGATGGCGGAATAGATTGAGCTGTCAGAGCAGTTGCTCAGAGGGAAGATTAATAACCAACACAAACAATAACGTTCCTGCCATCACCATAAATATGCTAATGACCGTTATCAATACAGCAGCTAATGGAAGCGCTGGAATTACAGAGAGGCCAAAAGAGAGGGCACAAGGGCCAGCCATTTATTCAGAGACTGGTCTGATAAACCCAACGCACAGTGCCTCAATAAAAGCACCCACCCTTTAAAGCTATCAGCTCGCGAGTAAAGACAACATCTCATTGTGTGTGTGCACAGGCCCGCGTGTGTACGGTGGAGCGGTAAAAGAAATATGCACGCCAAGGATTTAATTAAGAGTCAACAGGGCGAGCTTTTGAGTTGGGAGGGAGAAAATCAGTTGCTGAGATAATGGCGGTGTAGATCATTGATTTTATTAGTATTCGAGCATCTGTTTTAGAAACTAAAGAAGATAACGTGCCAAACTCGTAGTCATCTATGCATTTGCGCGTCGACAATGCATTTCCACTTTCACACCAAATGCGGCTTGAAATCAAATCGGATGAACCATTCATCTGTTCACACCAAAGGCGAAGATCGTATTGATTAAGATTGAATTCCGCCCTCACACACACATTTCATCACTGATTAACCCCTTTGCCTTTCACCAAACCCTTATACAAAAAATAATGAAGTATACTTCATTTTATGAAGTATACTTCAGCAAAGTTTAAGTGTACACTCACAGTGCTAGTTTACTAGTTTTCTAAAAAGTAGATAAAAAGTACACTGAAAGAAAAGTATACTTTTTTTGTTTTTAGTTTTAATTTTTTTTTACTAATAACACACTTAAATAAAATTCTTTTTTGTAAGGTTAGAGTAGAAGAACCATTTAAAAGACAAGGCTAGCGACCCGAAGTGCTTCTAGAACTTTGTAGACATATTAAGTTAAATACAGATATTGGTAACCTGTCGTATATATATAATTACTTAAGAGCTTTAAGTGTTCCTTAGTTTTAAAAAAGTAATTGTATTGTCTCACAAACTTTATGGAACTCTTCAGAAAGACTAACTGACCTTGGCCATCCCTAGAGATTTTGAGGATGATGAAAGTAGCCAACAATATGTGTGTGGTGAGTGTGTACATTAAAGCCTTGAGTCCTAACAGAAATGCAGATCGGGCTAATAAGGTCACTGGGGACTATAGAAGAAGCAAAGATTTACACTGGAATAACACTTGATTAACATCTCTTTTAAATCAGATTATTGAATTTTTACAGTGTTTTAAATGCTATTTCCTATTTATTATGAATATATGGTTGCGTGGGTACATAAAACAGTGCCGTCTGTATGATTAATAAAAATACATTTCTGTCTAGAGCATTATGACTGAGTGAAGATTGGGGAAGGAGAATTATGGGCCAGTTGAATGAAACCTCTTAACAAGTTCCAGAGGTGTGAATTAAACACACACTGGTGACTCTTAAACAGTCTGTAATTGCTAATGGGCTCATTACTGATCTCTAATGGTTAATTGTGTTGTTGCAAATGTTCGGCTATCACTCAGATTCCCTTGATACCGATGAAGGTCATAAGATTATAATGACTCAACAGCAATAACAGAGAGTTTATAGTTATTGTAAATGTGTGATTGCATGCTAAAGGGATGCTGTCAAAAGAATAGATTGTAAGTCTTTTTATAAGAGGTTTTTAAGTTTTGGTCATAAACAACCAAAAACTAGTTTATTTAAAACCAAATTATTGCTGCACCAAACAGTGGACTCACACTGCGTCTGTTTTAAGCATTACGTGGACACTGGGAATGACTTACTTGTCAACAATCAAATACTACATGTAATTTTCTGAAATAAAATCTGACCTTCATTGATATAACAGAAACACTTTTGATATCACCCCTACATTTTTAATAATCACAGAGTTTTGCAAAGCAACATCAAAAACCAGTTGCAGTTATGAATGTTTTGCATGTTATTAAGTTAAGTACACTACACATTTTGAACTAAAGGAGAACCAAAAATGATGTGCAGTGGAGATAGTGAAAAGGGGGAAATTAAAAAAACATAAGGCAGCTACACAGAGGGAAACAAAGTCAGTCTCTTTAGCACATCAAAATCTAAAGCCACTTCTAAAGGTTTCAGCCCTGCGCTCCCCCGTTGCTTGCAGGCCTGCTGTGTGTATGCAGGTGTTGAGGGCCAATGTTGTCAGCTGTCAGTTTCAATATTGACGCTGATTGGGCTCAGCTCTGGAGACTGAGCTCATAAAACCAGTCTCTGGAGGTGTGAGTGTGTATGTATGTACCTGCAGGTGTGAGGGTATCTCCTGGGTGATTTTCACTAGCTTAACCTGCAGTAGGGCTGTAATTAACTGGGGCTAATTATTGGCAGGCAGGGGTTAGGACGCCTATGAGAGATCCCTATGCTGCCTGTGCAGATAATCACAGCTTAGGGGGCTGTCAGAGGCCAAATGTGTGTCTAGGTGTGTGTGTGTGGACGTGTGATTCCAGGAAAGCAGCATAATACATTGATTGATGTATGTAAGCATATAGCTCCATCTAGCGAGATTCACATTTTAATTAGGGAATCCTGCAGGCATCCCTGCATGTTCATTTCGCTTTGATAAAGTATAAACATCCAGGAAACTAAACCGAGAGTTAGATATGGAATTTGTCAACTAACGCACTAACAATTTAAAATATCACAATCTTTCTCTGAATGGCCATAATAAATCGCGCAGAAAACAGCAGCTGTTGCGCTGAATCGATTCCATCCCCTAATCATAATCCTTCTATTTCCTGTCATCCGAACAGACGCATAACATATTCAATTAGCAACTGAACTCCAGCCAGCAATCTATATCAGACGGAGAAGAGGCGAGAGAGAAAGGTGGAGGGAGGGGAGAACACATGGGAAATCACTCCTCGCTGCAGCACCACAGACATCTGTACCTTCATCCACAGAGGAGCTACTGAGATACTGAGGGTCAATAGAGAGAGGTCAAGCAGGACAAAGACATTTGGATGTGTCATTTCCTCCCATAATCCCATTGTTTCAGCTCCTCTTCTCCTCTTCACTACTTTATTCTCCTCTCCACTATTCCCCCCTCTTCTTATCTCCTCCTTTCATCTCTATCTTCCTCTTTTGATCTTCCCTATTTTCCTCTTTTCCCTTTTCCTCTATTGTCTTCTCTTCTCTTTCTCTTCTCTATTCTCTTATTCTTCCTCTTTCCTTTTTCTATATTCTCTTTTCCTTTCTTTTTTTCCTTTCTTGTCTTCTCTATTAACTTCTTAGTTCTTCTCTCTTATACTCTATTCTCCTCTCATCTTCTCCACTATATCTTTTCTTTTTTTCTCTCTTGTCCTCTAATCTCTTCTACTTTTTTCTCTATCCTCTCCTCTCTTCCCCGTTCTTCTCTTCCTTTCTTCTTACTGAGATAATGAGGTTTAGTGTGACACAGCAGTATAAATCTATATAAAGCTGCATAAGCGATATTTTGTAGTGTAGATATTTTGTATCCACAGTGGAACCTTGTACAGTGTGCATGTATTAATTTGGAGTTATTATGCACTGTGTTATGTATTCATCACATTTTATATGTACCAATTACTACAGGAACTGCAGGTTATTTTCATATCTACATCAATTACATTAACAAACACTCTGACAGTAGATTATTTATGCGTGTGTGTGCCACTGTTTGTGTGTGTGTGTAGAGGAACATCATAATAATGATAACCTCATCAGTGTCTGTGATTACAGTAATGATGCTAGTACAGAAATTCACCGGTCTCTCATTAGGAGAATCTGTCCACAGGGCAGAGCAGGGGAGCTTATGTCTACAAACCTAATATATCAAAACCATATGCAGCCATACGCTGCGTACACACAGACTGCAGTTTACTGCTGGCTGCATGCTATCATCAAAGAAAAACAAGGTCTATCAACAGAAACAGTAATAAAAAAAAATTCTATTTAACATTATTTACTATCTGAGTTTTTTATTCGTATTACCTCTTGTTTTATTTCTGTATAACTGTACGTTGTGCAAAGAATAATGTTTAGGCTTCAATAATTATGCAGGGCATAAATCCTCTCTATAATTGTTATAAACAATAATTGTATTCCCAGCTAACAGGAAACATTCTCGCAATATTGGCTAATGTTCACTAAAAGTTCTTTCAGTTATCAAAAAATATAGCAGTAATGTTAGTACAGCTTTTACAGATTAGTATACATTTTATACATTATATATCATATATATCACAATGTTGTTAGTGGAATGTTTTAAAAACGTTACAGAATTAAAAACTTAAATAATTTAAACTTTGAATAACTTTAAATAATGATCTTTATGATCTTTAGATAACTCTTCATTTATCTGTCATCATCAGATTTAATCATTTAGTTTCCTTGTCTGGAGAGGTTAGGAGCCAGTTGTCTTGTTGTTGGCATGTATTTGTCATGTTATGCATCTTGACATGTGGTAGATGATTGGTCTGTTAGTGTACCTGCAGACAGACTATTCAGATAAATGCAGTTTGAAAAAATTGTTGCTAAAATTGTTTTAGCAAACAACACACAGACAAACCACGGTACTGTCAGCAAACATACTCTGGACTTTAAAACATGAAAATGTTAGTGTTAAATAAAAAATTTTTTATTAAGTTAATATTCAAGCACGTCACTTCGTTGAAAAACCCAGAAATATCAGGGAATTTTTACATTTTGTTTATTTGTATGTAGTTATGCTCTGCTTTTTAAATATTTAATTGGCTAGATTTTGGTATTTTGCCTGGAGTAAAATTTGCAAGTCATGTGAATGTTCGATACGTGATGCTAATTTTGATAAACTTGAAATTAAAAATCAAAATGATTTGGAAAAAATCCATACCCAGTAATCAAAAATTACCATAAAGGTCATGGAAAGTAATGGATATTCATTGGTCAAATATTTTGGGAACCCCTGGTTATTAGACACAAGGAGACCATCAAGACTCCTTATTGTCCCCTCCCATCATCCCTTTTCATCCATCCTAAGGGCATTGCGGAGTGATTGACAACCCCTGCTTCCATCCACAAAGATCTGCACGTTGGTTAACGGTAGTCGCTCTGGGTTACCAAGGTAAATGACAGAGAGTGGTGCTAAACTGGGTAGTTTGATTGGGTTAGCGCTAATTCGCGTTTAATGACACTATTGATTGGAACATGCGGTTGTTTGTGTTCTAACAGCCTCTGTCAAACCAATCAGATTAGCTAAGTACACCTGTATAACCGCAGAAACAAATACAGCGACGCAATAGGATTGACAGGGAGATTGCATGAGAGACAGAGGCAAAGAGAAATGCTGCCAATGTTCCAGGATCAAATAGCAATCAAGCAACAATCAGACAGAGGAGAGATATGTGTGACCAGACTCCAAATAAGCTTTGGAGATGGAGAGACACGGAATTGAAAAGAAGCATCAGAAGGCTTACAAGTGCTCGTCCTTTATCTCTATTTGCTCAAACAAAGAAATTAAGATCAGTCTTGGTGCACACACACACACACAAACACACACAAGGCTCAATCTATCACCACAACACACTCCTATGGGAGAAGGAACATAACACATCCGACCATCACCAGATTAATGGGCTAAACACCAAGCACGTGCCCATAATGTGCTCATGGGGACAACAAAGACTCACAGAGATTAGGCCCTACCAGACAGTGCTGTAACACAGACGTCTATCGATCCCTCTGCATGTGTTTGTGTGTGTGTACTAGCCTCAAAGTAAGAGAAGAGTGATGGCTGTGTCACTACTGCTTGCTCTGCTGTCATTATGTAAGGACAGTTGACAAGTTAAAATGAAGCCTCACACACACACGCTCTCTCAGGATTAATATGGCTCTTTTTCTTTCTGTCAATAACCATGAAGTGTTTTTGTGTGTGTGTGTGTGCACTCAGATGTTTCTATCTGTAGTGTATGAGTGTATTTTAAGTACAAAAGCAAGCTGTTGGCAACTGTGCATTGTTTTAACAAAGCAGACCAGGTCAAATGCAGGCTGGTGTTCACACATGGTAGAATGTGAATCCAGTTCATGTGAAGTTATAAAATCGCACAGGGTTTGATGAACAACTGAAAATCCTACATTACTTGATATCAGCACTGCATGTTCAGATTTTGTTTTAATAAAAAATCCCAAAATTAAATATTAAATGTTAAAACAGACAACATGCCTGTAAAAATGAATTAAAGCAGTAGAAGTTTATGGTAGGGGTTCATAATGGTACTGCAGGACATCCACCAACTGACGTTTTAAACAATCCAATATAATACTGAAGTTAAGAAGTTAACGTTTAGCTAAACATTTTTTTCAAAACACCTCTGGTTTACAGAGTGACAATGCTTTGTTTTTAAAGCTTAAACTTACACGACTGTAGTATTTAAATACATTTTTCTCACACTTTTACTCTCTCTCTTCCTCTCTCTTTCCAGCAGTTCATCTTCCTCTCTTTCTTCTGTGTTTATGAACGGGACCTGCGGCCATTGTCTCTGTGTCAATCACGCACACTCACACACATACCCAGGAGACACACAATTGACATTTGGCAGATTGCTGTGTGCAGGTGTGTGTGTGAGAGTGTATGCGTGAGTTTTAGGTTATTAAGATAAGGCAGGTATGCCGTAGGTTCTTCATTAACATGTTAGGGGATCTCATCATCCTTTTCTCCCCTAGCACTGTGGTCGTAATTGGGTAAGGCTATTAGACACAGAGTGATCATGCGTGTGTGTATGATGGCAGGAGGGGGATGGTGTGCATGGTATCATATTGTAACTATGTGATGTGTGTGTGTATATGTGTGCTGATGGGATGGGGCTATTAAGGCTGATGTCGGTTTAGCTAGACTTTAATAGTCCTGCTAAGCAGCAGGTAATTGGCTGTATCCAGAGAAAATAAGAGAGATTGATTTGAAGGGGCCTGGTTTTAAGTGGACACCTTGGAGGGGTGAAATTTAAGCTGTTCAGGTTTAGTGTGCGGTGTGTCTCTTAGTTTCTGATGTGTAGCGGCGCAGTACAAATGAAAAATGTATTTATAAATATGAACTTCATATATAAAACTAACATAATTAATAATTTTTAATAATTACTAAAATACTACTTTTATTTAAATGTGCATTCAATTAAATATACATACATAAAATGTACATTCATATTTTTTATTTTGACAAGGGAAGCTTGTCCAATTTTACAGCTGCTCTTCTTAAAGCTGTGATATAGGCTTTAAAGCCTTAGTTTAATGATGTTGGCTAGTGAACAGCGTGCTGTTGCTGCCGGCATCTTGTGTGGCATATTGTGTCTTTTCTGGTGCGGCAAACGCGGTAGTGTTTGGAGTTTTTCTTCCATGTATTTTTCCAGATTTGGTTAGTACCAGCTCACCATGGGTCATCCGCTGACGGTCTCCTATATACTGCAGCTATGAGGACTCTTTTTCTGTTGTTTATATTTTTTTCTGGCTGCTAGTGCTGTGCACAAACTCTGTCCACTGCTAGCATTGTGATGTGGGGCTGCTTTTCCCGCAGGGACAGAGTATCTTCTTGTATCTTGTAATTAATGATAGAACGAATTGTCCAAAAACTGTTTACAACGTGATTAAAATTAAACCTTGAATTTTTCTCTTTTTGGGTTAAACATGTACTTTATAAAAACGAGAATTTTAGTTTAATTTTAATTTCATTGTAGTATATTGACTACATTTCTCCTTTTTTAATGCTGTATTTATATCATTTCCTATAGTTATTATTACAAACTTCATAAACTAGGTATTCATTCATTATGTAGTGCCACGAGACGCACGTTTGAAATCTTTTCCGCAGCATCTTCGTTTGGTTAAAATGATGAAACACTGCCATCTAGCGGTCCATGTAAGATTAACATGCTCCCCATGTGAACGTAATCAATGAAACTTGATTTTGTTAATAGCTACAGTACTGTGCAGAAGGACATTTTAAAATGTATGTTCATATATGTTGCTTTAGTTTGTCAGTAGGAAATATAAATATAGATTTCCTATTTTTATATGAACTCTAATAATGAAGGGATTAGTAATAGTAATTGTCAAGAAAAGAGATCATATAAATAAAACTTACTAGAAAAATTTACATATGAAAACATTGACAAAACGTTCATTATGTCTAACACTTAAATGCACAGTATTATATGAAATATATTTTATTTTTAAACGCACATTGCCTGCTTAAAGCTTTGAGATTAAAATTTGTTTCAGTAAACAGCAAACCTAATTTCGATACTCAGAAGCTGTTTTCGGTAGAAGCACCACTAAAAGCCACACGCCAGCTGGTAGACATCGGTCTATAGGTTAGATTTAGCCTAAAATTGCCCCTTTGCTTCTTAACCGGAATTTCTGAGCTGTGATTGCAATTCATGATCACACACTTAGTGCGAGGTTTTTGGAACGCAATACTGGCAATCTGTATCGATTGACGTGAGAGGCGAGTAAAGTGACGACAGAGAGGGGACACCTAATGTGTAAAGATGGTGTAAGACGGTCCGATATATTACGAAAATGCATAACAACGCACAAATCAAGGACAAATGTGTAATGCATAATTAACAATACCGTTAATATTTACAGAAGCGCAGTGGCCGTACCGAACAGCATCACTATCAGATACAAATCTCACCATGAGGGGATTGGTTTGTCCCTATTCATTAACGGGTATCCGACCCTCTTGCCTCAGCACCCCCTCCCCCGCGGACAGAACGAAGTGCTTTATCATGAAAGCGATTTAATTAGCTTTATTTTATTATATATTATCAGTCCAAGCATCAGTGTTGGAATGCGACTAGTGAAGCGGAACCCAGACACTTCGCGTGTGCAATAACCATAATCGCATCAGCAGATTTAACACGTTTAGTCATGTTTCTGCTGCATCGGCTGCTGCAGATATCTGTACTGCTGAACCCCACAATGTGGCTGGCAATCTCAGCCAGCCCTACCGACGACAACGTACTGCGGGCTGGACACGGAGATCACGGAGAGCCGGGGCATGAAGAACCCCATAAGGATTCCTACAGCACCTTCGCCTCAGAATTCCTCGAGTCCAGATATCTTTCAGACGAAGGTACGAGGGGAAAAATATTCGATAAGGCGTCATGGATGCAGATGAATGCTGTTTGTTTTCTGTTTCTCAGTGTGTTTGAATGCAATTCTTAGAGGTACTGATTTCCTTATATGAAACGTCATACCCTTCTTTGACCACAGGCCTTATAGGCAATTAGGCTAATTGTTTGCAATATTTTGTTAAGATCTTATATTTCTGATTCGTCTTGCTTTTATTATGTATTTTTTTGAGGAAGCATCGTTCCTTCTTAGCTTACCGCTGCAACATTAGCACCCTGGTCAGCACCCCGCAAGCCACTCACACAAGGACCCTCACAGCTCATGACTATGTTGTGACTATGTTTTACTCTGAAAGCGGGGTTTTAGCTTTGAAAATACTTTTGAACAGATTTTTCTGCGTAAAATATATAATAAAGGAATGGATAAGAATCTCACTGGAAACTTGTATTGTCACTTGTATGGCTGGGCCTGTGGAAATTGTTGTATGTGCAGTATGTGAATATAAAATACTATGTGCAATGTACAGAACAAAACAATATATAAGAAACAATACATGATACAGTACACAATACACGAAATTCAACAATACCCAAATTGCAATACAGTACTGACAGATTAAAAATGTGAGGCGCTTGGGAAGTCTAAAAGATTCAGAAAAGTTTATTCCTATAAAACGTTTAAAGCATTAGAAGTTGACCTAGGAGCTTTACAAGTAAAATTAAAGGAAATATCAATTCCAACAAACATTATATATTTAATGACAGTTTTTATTGGCCTGTCTTAGAAGCCTTGCCCTGACCTTATATCATATAAATAATAGTGTACAACATAATGCACTGTATATTTGAATAGCTTGTATAATGTGGTAATGATGCAATATTACCAGATCATTTTTCATCTTATGCAGTTATTTTCTGCCTTTTGACAGATTTTAGGGCATGTGTTTAATGTGACGGAGTGTTACCTATATGAAGTGTAAACATAAGTGCTATGGTTACTCTGAGAAGGTTTGTTGAGCAACTGGATCAGCTGCTGGTATTCTTGGATGTTTTGGATGATTTAGGCGTCTCCCTAAGCGTAAGACATTGTTGTCTGATGTCTCGCAGGTTACCCATTCCCAACTGCACCTCCTGTGGACCCATTTGCTCGCATCAAAGTTAGTGACTGCGGAATAACCAAAGGATGCATCAGGTGAGTCCATGGAATAAAGGTTAAAATTAGACTGTAGACTAATGTGTTGAAAGCAGTGTTGCTTAGCAGGCTGCAGTGATGCAGTATTAAGCTGCAGTCAGCCGTGCTGTACAGCACACTCAAGTGTTAATAATGTCAGTTAGACCAGTCAAGCTAATGCTGTCTAATGGAAAATTTTGTAGCAAGAAATACACACACACAGCATAAAGAATCTTAAAGGGGCAGTTGTGTCCTGCTGGTTAATGATTCAGACTTGTAATCAGAAGGTTTGATTCCAGTGCTGGCAGTTAGTAACTGAAATGCCCTTGAGCAAGGCAACTAACACGATTGCTTCCCAGGTACAGCAGTGCTGCCCACTGCTCCGGGTGTGTGTTTATGACTTGCATTGTGTGTTCACTCCTCACCAGTGATGGGTTTCGGATTTCAAATATGGGTTACCATACCTGACAAATATGTCACTTTTACTTCACTTATTGTTCTGGGTCTCTGGCAATTGTGTTGATGGCTATTCTTGAATGACTAGTCCACGTCGTATGTGTGCCTCACTTTGTCTTTTACTTAATCTTTTTTGATTTAGATATGGAAAGCCAGGCTGTGATGCGGAGACGTGTGATTACTTCCTGAGTTACAGGCGCATCGGCACAGATGTGGAGTTCGAGATGAGCGCGGACACCGATGGCTGGGTTGCCGTTGGTTTCTCCTCGGACAAAAAAATGGTAAAGAGAGAGAATGAGAATATATGCTGTGAATGCTTTTAACTACTAATAAACACAAACATTCTTGTTGTAGGGTGGTGATGATGTCATGGGCTGTGTTCATGATGATAACGGACGTGTCCGGATTCATCATTTCTATAACGTGGGCCAGTGGGCCAAAGAGATCAAACGCAACCCAGCACGGGATGAGGAGGGCATCTTTGAAAACAACCGCGTCACCTGCCGCTTCAAGCGTCCTCTTCATGTGGCACGAGAGGAGACGCTGGTCGACCTGCATCTTAGTTGGTACTATCTGTTTGCCTGGGGACCTGCCATTCAAGGTGAGCGTGTGTGCATGTACCGTATGTAACATGTGGGTCGTATAAAACCTAGTGAGGTGTCTGTTTTTTTACTATTAAATAAAGTTTATTTTCATTTCTAATCAATTTATTTCTAATCAACTAATCAAATTTATTTCGTCTTGTCTACCATCTTGGATTAATTTTTTAATTAACTTGTAGCAATGCATTCTGGGATTGCCTTCACAAGTGTAGCTAATTAAGCTCTTAGCTGTTGAATTAGGAGAGCATCTAAATTGCTTAGCAAACACTGCATACTGGTCTGGTAAATTGAGCACAATTTATAGTTCCATTTCTGCCCACTTTATATGTGTTCTATGTTCCCTTCTCGCTACCTCAGGTTCCATCACAAGGCATGACATTGACTCACCACCGGTGTCTGATCGCATGATTAGCATCTATAAATACGAGGACATTTTTATGCCTGCCACAGCCTATCAGACTTTCTCCTCCCCCTTTTGCCTCCTCCTCATCGTTGCTCTTACCTTCTACCTGCTGATGGGCACACCGTAACCAATACAACCAGCAATGGTACATAATTGAGAGAATGACAACAACTGACCATGGAGCCACTATTAGCACAACTGTGCGCCAGCTTACTAGTATTAGAAACAGGCAGCAATAAACCCAGAGACTAAGAACATTGTGATTTTACATAATCTTCAACCTATGTACCTTACTATAGTATCCAGCTATTTACAGTAAATGCTAAACAGAATATGTTGATTCTTATTTAACAGAGAGGGAGAGTCTGTGACACACTTTAAAACATTTTATTTTCATACAGTAAGTGAGGAACCCAGAATGGTATGTTATGCCATAGTAGGTGCTACTGTACCTTGTCTGTAGTATTTGAAATGATCTGAGCCAAACTATTATTAATATTCAGTATGCCTACAATGTCACATCACATGACACACTATACCCCAATACAGAGGGTTCCACAGAAAGCTGAACTGCTTTTACCTATTGAACTGACCCGGTGTTTACAGTAGATGTACTGTATTAGAAACATATGCCACCAAATCTGAGTACAAATACTTTTTCCAGTATGTTATAGTTCTGATTAACATTAATGTGAATTTTAATGAATTGAATTTCAGACTGAACTGTGAATTTGCTGTGACTTTCAGACCGAACGTTGTCAATGATTATTAACGCCTGTGATTGACTGTGCAGATTACAGTAGTACATTGAGTCACCGCTCAACAGCAGAAACACGCACATTCATAAACCATCACTGCCTTCCATTTAGAGTGTATATTTATCCCAGCATTGCCATCTCAATATCTGATGATGCACGCCAGCCCACCAGCCCCATCTGAGCCATTTAGACCGATTTAAACGAGTGTTTCCTTCCACTGTAATAAATCCAGTTCAGTCACCTGGTCTACATACCAAGGAATTAAAGTGCTCAGCACTACCTGTATAGAAAGATCTTCACAATCCACACTAGTTAGTTTCTGATATCATTTAAAAGCACCCTTTGGAAATATACTGTATATCAGATTGAGAAGTGATATGTAAGGATGTTTGGGAAAGACTATTTTTTCTTATTGTCGTAAATGCACTGTTATATAAACATGGAAACTATATACATAAGAGAACATATAAGTCTTATAATTCTTTTAAATGTAAAGGCCAGAGATAATCATGTTATGTGGCATTTTTTGTGAATGCAAATGTTGTGTAATAATGACAATGCAAAAATGTTTGTATGTTTGTTAATGTTATATAATTTAATATTTTATGACATTATGATGACAGTACGTGTGTGTGGCAAACAACATCGAGCCATGAGTATTTTATAACTCATCCAAGCTATTCATCACTAGCAGCCTATATACATTCAGAGTTTACTGTGAATTTTTACCTTAAAAAAGGTAAATAAATGAATTTTAACTGGAAGCAAATGTGAAATCGTTTGATGGAATTGTATGGTGACTCTAAGCATCACAAAACACTGCGGTTTTTAATAAAGCTACGAATACAAGCTTAACAGACTCATTGTAAAATGATTCCCTAATTAGAAAATCTTTGCTTTTTGCCTTTGGTGACACGTTTTTTATTATAACAACAACAACAAATTGACAAAACGACAACATTTTTCCCAAAATGTAAAGTGGCGTTGCTTGTCGCGTAAAGGTCACGTGACTAGCCTTGCCATGAAAACAAACCCAAGCACGGTACTTGTACATCGTGTTCGCTGCCTACGGGGGCACAAGCACAAGCAGCGCGAGCTTCTGATTGGTTAAGCACAAACTATTATAACGCTTCCTACATTTCCCAGACTGCGTCCTACACCTGACGTCACTTTTGCCCAGCCCGCAGATCTTTATGTTGTGGATCTTCCGAACCGAAGCGGAACGACGCCAGTGACCATGGCAGACACGGAGGACCCGGGTCCAGGCGCGGCCACTGACCCGAACACCCCGCGCACAACCCGGCCACACTACGTCTCCTTTAGCGAGACTGTACAGCCAGCGGTCGGGATGGTGAGCCAACTACTAAGCCAGCAGTCGTCCCTGAAGTTTGATAAAAATATCAAACAGGCCTTCTATAACACAGGAGCGATGATTTTCGTGGCGATCTGCTGCGGAGCGGCCGTGTTGGTCTACTTCATTCTGGAAGCTTTCCTGCGACCCCTACTGTGGGCGGTGCTGTGTGGCACCTTCCTGCACCCGTTCAAGTACTCGCTCGCCCGGCTGGGTCGTTCTTGGCTCAGCAGTCTGCAAGACAGTGGCACACCGATAGTGGTGGGGACCCTGTTGGTACCCGTGTGGTGTGTGAACCACGGGGTTGAGGCGCTGGGCGGACTGGTTTTAAATCGGTTAAATGTACTGCTGGCAATCGGGGCAGGTGGACCCCTGCTTTATTTTTTATATTTGTTTTGGAGTGTTATTGGCATGGAGGTGATCCTCAGCCATGTCTTTGCCATCATCTGTTTCGTCCTGGACTGCTTCAACGCTGTGTGGGTGAGTAACACATGAAGGGGACAGAGACACGCCTCCTGTCAGACAATGGGAAGGTGGAAGGCGGCTTTCTTTCGTCCCACAGACCGCTTACACAGCAAATCTGACAGCCAGCCTAACATTTAATTATTAAAATAATAAAGCAATGAGCTCCATGAGCCATTGGACTGCAGTGATCTTAAAACAGCTAAGGGTCTCCTCCAAACGTTTTATAAATGAGATTTTGACCACAGCTGTGCTTGTAAACATTTCTTGAACAGTCTAGATATGTTGAATTCAAAGTGGGAATTGGAGAAGGATATCTGTGATCTAAAATTATGAGCTTAGGGTTTCACATCCAAGATGATGGTCTCTTAAAACATATTCCAAGTTCCTATAAAGGTTGCAAGACCCAAATGTCCACCCCAACTTCAATTTAATGTTCTCACATTTCAATTTATACATTTAACATTTAAGTTTCTTTAACTAGAGCTTAATGTGATTCTTTAAAGTTATGCTTATAATCCAAAATGTAATTTCCAAGTGAAACTTCTTAAAACCTAGAACTGTCCTGATTTTGGCAGTGGAACTGGCCTGTCTTTAGAATGAATGAAAGGCTTTATTGATACACCCTAACAGTGGTTCATGTATAGGGTCTAGGAACACACTGAGGGTCTTTGTGATTATTTTAGATCCAGTACTGTAGCTCACATATTCTCACTCTCTTTTTAAGGTTGGGACATTTGTTGTGGGCTATGTATTGGCTGTAGCATTTAAGTGGACACCTGGCATGGAAGGTTACCTGCGCACTATGTCTGTGCCCGTATGGACAGTTCTTATCTTCTACCTGGGTGAGATCTAATTGTTTTCAAGGTGTGACAAAAAATTTTGGGCCTATTTTGTTTAGGTAGCAGTGATAACTAAAGGAACTAAAAATGTGAGTTCTCATTTAGGAGGTGTAGGCCTAGGCTTAAAGCTTAGACCAAAGGTATGTTATATGTATTTTTTCAAGCTAATCCTCATTGAGAAGGTTTCATAAGAGGTTGTTTAAGCTTTGCCTGATGTCAACATACATGCAACAAATGATTTCAGTCAAAGAGCCTTTACAAAAATAACAAAATCAGCTTTTCATGTCTAAAACATGAATGCATCTTATGTAACATGCACACACTTGTGTACCGGTCCACATTCATATGTCAGTTAATATGTAACCTTTTGTTGAACTACACATCACCTGGGACATACATAAATGTTACATTTACGTTAGTTAAATAATGTGCACACTATATTTAGTTTACTTTATTTTGGAGGCTGTGCAGCTGACTTTCATACTAGCATGGGCATAGCTAAAGGGTAAAAATCTGCTTTAAATGCACTCCTGGTCTGCTGACTACTGGTTTTAGTTTTCATATGATTTGACCTACAGTACCACAGGCCTACAGTTAAATTGATGAAGGATTGCTCAAAATTTGCTCTTTTATTTTTCAGTGTCTCTGACTGGGTCATGGCGAGTGCCTGTGTTTGTGGTGGTGGTCTTATTGCTGATAGTGGGTTCGCAGGAGAAGCCTGCTGTTAAAGGGAAAGGTAAAGAGATATCTCTTGCTCTTACAATCTAAACCCCTGTTCTGAATATCTTGTTACTTTTAGATGCCTCTAAACGTCCATTTGCACCATTTCTGTTCTTTCTTTTCTTTCTGTACGTAATCTCTCAGGTCAGGTTCTTTCCTTTGCTGCTAATACAATCTACATGGCTATTTCCTGCAGTAACGTCAGCCATGCAGATACCATACAGGAAGAGAAGAGCACCACAGAACAATCCAAAGGTGACATAAGAAGAAAACAAACCAGTTTGACGGAGGTTATGTTAATGTTTTAAAGTTATGACTAGGCCTATTTCTAATAACTCTTAAGACTATTAAGACTAACTCTTTCTATTATATTTATACTTTGTTCTAAATTCTGCACTGATTTAGGAGAAGGTTGTGAAATGGATTTAAGACAAAAGAATTTGTTAAATGGAGCTGAGATTAGTACACTGTTATTGGTAGCTGGACGCATTATTAAATGATCCCAAATATTTCATAAACAAAAGAGAGGGATTTGTACAGTTGTATGAATGAAAGGCTTATGAGAACAATAAGCTGATCTTATGAGATTGCGACTTAGACTGTTTAAGTGGATTGATTAGTAAAGTGAATTTCTTCACCCAGACCCGGTAGACTCCTCTAAGGGAGTCTTCAGCATTCCATCTTCCCAGCGTCGCAGCAGGCTGGAGTTCAGAGGCCTTCAGCCCAAAGAGAAAGCCAGTGATATCTACTTTGTGCTGCTTGCATGGGCTATAGTGCTGGTGCAGATCTGGCTCAACCTCTGGATCTTACAGTTACTGCCAATCCCTGTTGCTGGTAAACAGTGTGTGACAGAGAATGTGTTTGTGGCGCTTTATTCTGATCTGAGATCAGAAGAGTGAAGGTAGTTGGAATGTTTTTCACGAACAGTGTGACTGAATGGGCCTGTGTGTATTTCTAGTTTGGGTTCTGAAGAAAATGGTTGTTCGTTTTGGGCTGAAGGATTTCATGGGACGGACTCTGGTGAAATGGTGGGATTTCCTTGAGAAGTTTGTTAAAGACAGACAGGATGCTCTGCTGCCTGGACCGATCAAAGGCCTAGCTCAGTTCTTGCTGCGGGTGGACACTAAGGTAATGCCTTATATGGGCACACACACAAAAGCACTTGCCTGTCTCCTTACCGACTATCCTTCACAACACTTGCTGGTCTGCTGGTTGTCGTCACCATTTATTTTTGGACATGACAGTGATGTGTGATTACAAAGAGGAACTGAAAGTAGTTGTGGCCTGCTGCTAATTTTTGTGTACTCACACAGAAATATCCATAAATGATAGGGAGCAAAGGCTAAAGATGGAAACCAGCCACTATAACTATGACCCAAGCTGGATGGTTTTTATGCATATTGTGAATTCTAGGGTGCTGTAAAGAATAAGAACAACCGTTTCAGTACACAATCTACCAGATTCAATTTCCCCTGTAAGTTATATTCAATAAAAAAAAATTTTTTAAATAAAATATTTGGCCTGATATTCAGAGTGCCATTTAATCTACTTCAAAGCAATTTTATTTTATTAACCGAGTCATTGTAACTCGTGACCAGTTAATCTGTTCTTAAACAGAAGCTATTTAGTCTGTGCTCACTGGAATCACACACACTAAACTACTTCACACAAAAGATACTTTTGATATAATCTATGTTCATCTGTTGTGTCATGCTTTTTGGGTGCTTTTTGGGTTTTGAGGTGAGGAAGTTTACTTCCTTCTAGAATGTGTGCACAGTTTCATATTCGTTAGTTTTGAACTGTGCTTTTGTCTCGTCAGACATAAACAGAAACCCTCTGTTCCGTCAGACAGGACAACCCTATACCTCCTACATAACCCTATACCTCTTTAGAGTTACCCCTCTCCCCCTGATTAAAGTACAGGCCTGTTGTGGGGGGAGGGGGGTGATCATAAATGTTGTCTCAGGCCCTGTAGCCCACAAGTTAGCTGTATAGTGCACTCAGTGGGCCTTAAGACTCGTCATCCACCCTTTAAAATCATATCCCAGGCCTTATTAGACATAAAGAAACTCAGGCACTTACTGTATAGGGCTGTGATCCTATCTTATATATCTGTTGTTTTATTTGTCTTCTAACATTCTATTACTATAGTGAGTCACACGTTATGATCACAGATAGAAAATATTTGTTTTGATCTGCATGAGATGTTCTTGCAGTGAATTGTACAGTCTGATTTATTGTAATTGTCTGTAGTTATTCTGAATTGTACAGAATAATTACAGTCAAGCTCCTACTAGATCCCTCAGAAAGTTCACCAAATCATACCTTCCCATGAATCTTGTCCTGTAGTTTCACTGTTCGGTCCTTACCTGTTCTCTGTTATTACACGTTGATGTTTGTTGCTTTCCTGCATTCTGATTGGTTGTTTTTAATAACCGTTTGTCTCTCTGTCTTCCTCCTCAAAGCTCTGGCATTGGCTTAACCAGCAGGTAAATCAGTTGCGCTAGCAAGCGTGAAAGCGAGAGAGGGAAGGGAAAGAAAAAATAATGGAAAAAAGAATGACAGCGTGCGCTCTCATTAGAAGCTTGGAGTGATGTTTTCCCCTCCACTGTCACCCCCTCCATCTCTGAGTTTCTGCTTAGCTCACTGGCTTCTGGCTGTTCCTGCAGTGCTCTCAGTGTGTGTGAAGCTCCTGCTGTGGAAGGGAGTGTGTGCCTCTGGATGTGGTTGATATACTGACGTACTAACTGTCAGTAAAAAGCTGGCGAAAATCCAGAGAGAGACTGACTCTTCCACAGCTGTAGATGTGTGTGACGTGCATGAGATCAGGCATCTGGTATAGCTGGGTATTTCAGGTGTGGGTGTGGTTAAATGGTTATCTTCTGTCTGATCATGGTTAGACACAAACGCTGCATTCCAAAACTTAGTGAGCCTTGTAGCCTGCTGCCTACATAGACAGCTTATAAGGCACCTTAAGGCAACATCCTAAAAACATAGACAACAGAATGTAACTTAGAAGAAATTATAATAAGAATACGTAGGTTTTGGAACAGTTATGGTGTGGTGATTCTTATAATGCCTTAAAATGACCTGTATAGACCATAATTTCATGGTCTATAAAGGTAAAGTATGTTAAATGGAATTAACTGCATTACTGTTTGTAAGAACTCAAATGAGCAAAAGCTTGTTTCTGGAATAATTATTAATTCAAGAGGATTTTTGAATAATCACAGATTTGTCTGTATCTGTAATTTAATTGTTAATCTATGTAGCATCTCCTTTCTATATCAGATTATCTGAGTCTAACTGTGGCTCAACAGGAACAGATGGTGATGACAATTATTTTCTGACAGTATATCCCCTCCACACACAATGCAGTCTTACACCTTTTGACAGTGTTAATTTTTAACTTTATAGTTTGGAGGAAGAAGTGATGCTTTTTGATTAATCTACTTTCTAATAATTTAAAGTACTAACCCATCTTCAGCATTACCATGTTTGCATGTGAGCTAGAGTTTAGCACTAACTGATGAGGGAACAGGATAAGACATGCAAGTGCCGCCAACAGAAGCTGACTGCACAGAGAAACTGAGTTCACCTGCCAAAAACAGAAATATGCCCACCACCTCCTGTTTCCAACCTGTTAGCGTTTCCTGACAATATGATCAGCAGATATTAGCTTTGCCTAGTCAAAGTATTAAAAGAGGAAAAAACTGCATAATTTTGGTTTTTAAGCCCATTAAAAGTATTATATTAATACCATTTTTAATAAACCATGTTTAAAAGGTAATTAAATTTAGCCTGTTCCTGGCTCTGTTGCCCAGCTAACAGGCAGTGTTCTCAGAGCGTTGGCCAACGTTCTCTCATAGTTTTAAAAATGTTTTTGCAGTAGTGTTATTAGAAATGTTTTAATATTATGTGTCATATACAGTAAAAATATTCTTTGTTAGTGGTTGTTAGTGTAACATTTTTAAAATGCTACAGAATTAAGAGTTTGAATAATGTTCTTATAACCAAGCAATATTGTTAATACAATGTCTAAAAAACTGAACATATTCTGAACATTTCTAGAACATTCAAAATAACATGTTTAATGTTTTTTGTTATTTAATGGAAACGTTAGATAAACGTTCTTATAACCTGAAATTGTTAGCTGGGTGTATTGCATCAAGGGATTTTAATGGTAATTTCTGTGTTCCACAATACAATGGTGATTCAAAAAAGAATATGGTTCCTGTAATTGTTCTTTTTTAAGAATTTAAACTCCTTTCAAATGATTTTAAAATGGTTTAAAATGGCAAATGGTTTTCAGGACCTATAAGAGCAGCAATATTCCTTCGGTTTGGCAGAGGGAAGCAGGTTTCTGTGTTGACACTTGCAGTAATGATCAGATTTGTTGTATGGAAACTAATCTCTGTGTCTCTCTGTCTTTCATCTCTTTGCAGATGATAGTGTGGTTGGAACGTTCTTTGGATAAGCTCATCAGTATTTTTATCATCTTCCTGCTGGTAACTGGCACACTGCTCATGGCCCTGCTGCTCACAGCTATGGTACCATGTAACAAACTCTCTGTCCTTGTGCTGGTTATTCCACTGTGTGACGGACGTGATCCGTGACTGATCTGTGATCAGCACACGTCCCTGCTCATCATTTTGTTTGTTTTTATAGGTGCATCATGAGAGTGTTCATATCATAGAGGTCACCAGTAACCTGATCAATGAGACTGTTTCCAACCACCCTGAATGGGCCAAGTGAGTTCAAACACACACATGTAACATTCACAGGAAGTTAGAAATCTTCTCTGGACATTTGATATGAATCTTCCAGAAGGTGCTCATGTGTCAAAATGTCACATAAAAGAACTGTGGGTGCGTGTGTGGTCCTGGTATTACTTCTGTTATGGGGACCAAATGTCACCACAAATATAGTAAAACCAGTATAGTGATACCAATTTTGACCTTGTGGGGACATTTTAGGTACCCATACGAAAACAAGCTTATAAATCACACAGAACGGTTAGGACTGAGGTTAGTGTGGGGGAATATAAAAGATAGAATATACTGTTATACTAGTATAAAAAACATTACTTCTATGAAATTAAACATGAACACTCAATGTGTGTGTGTTGTAGCTGGCTCCCAGAGGCCCAGGTTGTTCAGAAGGCATTAAACTCAGCAGCCACCAATGTTTACCAGCATGGGAGAGAGTGGATCACACTTAAGGTCAGGAGGTCAAGACATTTAGAGTGTGCTGTACTATTTGAAATGACACCCAGAAGCATTTACCTTCTGTAATGTGACGTATTCTGAGTAAAACAGATTTATTATGCATGTATGTAAAGTGGGACGAGACGTGAGTTTATCCATCAAGATGTGATTGAGTCATGTAGTATGAAACATGTGATGTTATTGGCAATTATATGTCAATTGTCTCTACCTACGTAGTCTTTGTCTGAAGAAAAGTTAGAAAGATTATGAGGACAAAAGATTATGAAGACAAAAAATTTCTCTAGAGTAAAGTGCACTTTTAAATAGATGTGTGTGTGTGTGTGTGTTTATAGCTTCATAAGATATTAGGTGATAAGATGAACAACACAGCTGTGGTTGAGAAACAGGTTCTGGAGCTCTGGGATCGTCTCTATCATTCCTGGTTTGTAAAGGTAATAAGAATTTTTGCATTTCTGGAGAATTCCGAATCAGATTGCTGATTTTGGACTACGGCGCTTGTTGTGTTGTGTTGTAGAATGTGACTCACACCGGGCGGCATCGCGGACACAAGCTGAATCTACACAAGCAGAACAGCTGGCTGGGGGACATCCTTGACTGGCAGGACATCGCCTCCTTCGTGCAGGAGAACATCGAAACACTGCTGTCGGTCAGTGTGTGTGCATGTGGCAGCTGTCTAGAAGTCTCTCTTTTAGACAGATTGATTAATATGCTGTTCTTTGTGGTAGATATTAGAGTCTTTGTGGGTGGTGATGAGTCGAAACGTTGGCTTGCTGATATCCACGACAACCACACTGCTTACTGTACTGTTCCACAGTGGTACCGCACTGCTTAACTTTGTACTCTCTTTGGTAACTCAAACACACACACACACACACACACAGTGTTTTTGTGTTTACATTTTTTCATTCAAAATTTACTGGTATTACTATACTTGTAGGGACATTTGGTCCCCATGGTGAATACCAGGACCATACACACAAACACAGTACACACAGTCAGATTCAGTTTTTAAGTGATTTAAAGTATGGATGTTTTTTTCTGGATGTATAGGTGATTTTCTTGACCACACTGTTTTATCTGCTGAGCTCCAGTGGTGAATACTATAAACCTGTAAAGTGGGTTATCAGTCTCACCCCTCTCTCCCAACCTGGACCCTCTTCAAATATCATCGGCCAGTCTGTGGAGGAGGCCATCAGGTAAAAGTTCATATGGAGTTCACATGGAGCTTTGTTTTGTTTTTTAAAGGAATATTTCAGGTTGAATAAGTTAAGATCTATCAGCAGTATCTTTGGCACGAGTCAAATACCACAGACAATACTTTGACTCGTTGCTAAAGAAAAATGTGTGTGCAATAATGTACTTTCAATACAATACAAAATTCACAGACTTTATTTTACATTCTTCTACATTCCTTCAAAAAAAGGAAAAAAATAGTATGAATGACTGATTCAAAGATTTTTGTCCAATCAAGTGGTTTCTAAAAAATGACCCTTACACCAATAACAAAACGGAACTAAATCTTATTGTCTGTTTAAAAAAAACTTTTATATGTTTTGCCATTTTAATTTAAAAAAAAAGAAAGGAAGAAACCTAAATTATGTTTATTAAGTGACTTTATTGGGCCTTTAAGAAATCTCAACACTGAGATGCTGTACTTCATAATTGCCACAAGATGGCGAGACAGTTCTGGTAGATTGGTGTGTCATTTTTTATTTGCATAGAACGTTTAACATAGGTTGTAGTAGGAACAGCTGAAATGGGCTGATAATAATATGCTAACAATCTGTACCCCTAAAATAAAGCAGGTAGAGGTGACCCAGAAACCAGGGTAATGGGGTCACAGTCGAGTATTATTTACTATGCATTTGAACGTGGCACTTAGCTCCAGATTGCTCCAGGGGGACTGTGCCTCAAATTAGCATACTGTAATTAGCTTAGATAAAAACCATCTGTTTATGCTTCTTTAAAGCACAGTCACACTGTTCTTTTTTCTAGACAAGGTCAGGAGATGACTCTGAAAATGTGTGTCATTGAGAAGATAAAACGAGAGCTGTTTAGTGCTTCTTTTAACTGCGGGCCACACTTTGTGTGTGTGCACTCCAGATGAACATAGATGTTCTTTTAGATGGGCCTGATTCACACTGACTTCTTTCTGCTTTAATAGGCTGCATGGGAGGGGTTTGGGGGGCTTCACTGTCTCTCTGCTGTCTGTCTCACCCTCTTTTCTGTGTAGGGGTGTGTTTGATGCCTCTCTGAAGATGGCTGTATTCTATGGCCTTTATACTTGGCTTACACACACAATATTTGGCATCAACATTGTTTTTATTCCCTCAGGTAAGGCTGAAAATCACACAGACTGCTCTGTTAATTTGTCTCAGCTGAGTCTCAGTCTTGATTTTACATTAATGCCTTTGGCAGATGATTTTATCTATAGCAATATGCAGTGTGTTGTGGTTGTACATTTGATCTGTTTTTCAGTGTTTCCTGGGAATTTAATCCATTATCTATTGAGCTATAGGGGCAACAAACATTAGTTCATATATTTTGTTTATTTCTCTTTCTGTTAAATTGCTTAATCTCATATGGTTTTAACTGTGTTTTAGAGATTTGCATTTTGTAGTTAAGTGCTTAAACACATTTGGGAACGCACATACTCATAAAAATGATCTGTGTGATTTTATTTACAAACCAAAACAGTTTTAGAATAAAATAAAAACAATAAGCTATGTTCAACCTTTCTTTCCTTTTGAAACGCACTAAAAGAACAAGCGCATGAATAACTGTGTTTATTATTCTTGCATTAATCTTAAGAATTAATATACCAAAAAGAACAAGATTACTACACTGGGATGTACCTAAATACACAGAGTCACAGTTCACTGTGCCACCCAGTGCTTCAATAACTGTGAGATTTAGGGTAGAGACATTTAGAGGGACATAAATGTTCATTGTTGACTAGAGGCAAAGCGTTTTTCCCCGTCTTCCATTGGTTAGTGGAGGAGTACTTGACTAGCTGATTATTCATGCACATGTCTACATTCTGTATGTCTGTGCAGCGTTGGCAGCTATTCTCGGTGCTGTGCCGTTTTTGGGGACGTATTGGGCGGCTCTACCTGCGGTGCTGGATCTGTGGTTGGCTCAGGGAGAAGGAGTCAAAGCTCTGCTGCTGCTCTTCTGCCATCTGCTGCCTACCTACTTTGTTGACACGGCCATATACTCTGACATATCAGGGTGTGTTTGTTGTTTTTATGTTTGGTGACTTGACGGTGTGCAAATACTTAGATGTTGTATCAGTATTAGTATGTCCAGTGTGTCCCTATGTGTGAATAATGTATTAATTGGAAATGAAATTGGTATGAATTGTTTTTCTCATGTATATTAGTACATCCTACTGTTGTTTTTGTTAATGCAAGTGTTTGTGTATGTGTATGCAGAGGTGGACATCCGTATTTGACAGGCCTCGCTGTAGCAGGTGGAGCGTACTATTTGGGGTTGGAAGGGGCCATCATTGGACCTATTCTGCTGTGTATACTGGTGGTGGCGTCCAACATCTACAGTGCCATGTTGATGAGCCCAAGCAGCACTCAAGCAACTCCAGTGCAGGGTGGCTTCCAAATAGATCAGGGCCGGTAACATGCAGTTTTCTAATTGTGTTTAAAAACACATTTTTCATTGTAATCAACTACTTGACCTTTGAACACTCTCTTACCTTTTCTCCTCTCAGGTCATTTGCAGAAACTGAAATCCAGCTCAAAAGAGCTCACGAATGAGAGATATTTGTCCAGCATCTTATATACTTGCACCAGTCTTGGGAAATCCCATGAAGCACTGCAGTTCTATGAAAGGGGTGGGGTTTCTTACATAAGAAATTGAGACTTGCTCTTCCTGTTGAGTTTCCACAACAACCGTATTGCCACAGTATTGCCACATTTTCTGCTAGTGTGGCTTGTGTAGCACATAGCATAATGATGCCCCTTGATGTCGACCTCTGTGCTAAACAGAGTTCACTTAGAACTGTGATGCTAAACTTGCGTAATGCTTAGAGACCAGGCTCAGAAATGGCCACACCCTTGCACACTCAAGTGCAAAGTTTAGATAACACACCTGTGCTTTGTCTAGCACTGTAGTAGTGAATTATACCAGTGCTGTGATGCTACCTTCAGTTAGCACACAAACAATGTTATGTTTACATTGTGCTTTACTGTAAAACATTAACTAGCTTATCAATGCATTGAAACATGTTTTCATTCTGTAGTTCACAGATAAGATTTTGTTTGTCTGGATGTACTGATCATTCATCCCGTACTGCGGATGTGTTTGGCACTGTTGTTTATGTAAACCGTTTGTGTGATTGAAAGACTAGGGTGAAAGATTTCCCTGTTTATACATTTGCATTGCTTTGCTTATGTTTAAAATGTGCTGTTTGTTTTACTGAGTAACACTGTTATCGATGTTTTTCTGTTTCATACCAAAGCCCTCAGTGTAACAAGTCTGTGCTCTGGAGATCTTTGGTTTCAGCATTCACAGCTGCCTGTAATTCTCAAATGGGCATGAGATCTGTTTTTGGTGGTTCAGTTGTGTTAAATTAGTGTTGGTTTAGGATCAGGATTTAGCAGCACTGGCCTATACAAATATCCTTGTTTTAAACTGCTGTTTGTTTATGAACATTCTACAGATCATACGGTGCTTTTTCTCATGCTGAACTGTAACAGTAGCTTAACTGTAAAAGTAACTTATTACCAGTCATTACTAACATATCATTACTAGTTTGGTTGTGTTATGCACAGCTCTGTATTTATACCATGTCTTGTGTGTTTCTGTTAATGTGTTGTTTTTTTGTTTTCCCTAAGCCTTACATTGTTTTACCTCAATCATCTTAATTTTATGCTCCTCAAATTCTATTGGTCAAGCACTGACAGGAAGTACAGTGAAAGAATTAAGTACTATCATTACTTGTCTATGCATTTTTGTTTCACTTATATTTAACAACCCAAAGATACATTTTATCAGATCTAGTAACTTCCTACTTAAGCAGACTTTAAAAGGCAATTTATATGCTTATTCAAGTCACTATTTGTGCATACAACGCTGTTTGCTATTTGTACAGTTTAGCACTCAAAAATTAGAAAATGAAGAAGTGCAGTGTAACCAGTTTATACACTGACACAGAAGTTGAGCTGAGGACAAGGAGAATGACTAAATGCTGCTGGTGGAATTAGCTGGTGTACTGAGAAAGAAAATGGTTTTACATTTTTGGTTTTCGGTCAATCAAGTTTTATTTAAGTGCACTAAATAGGTAAGAATATAAAACGCACTATTTGACTAGGTTTTTCTCAGTTGTTGAAAAGTCCTTTTCACATGAAGTTATTTAAGAATGGAAGTGTATGCTCTTTGAAGTTACTGTTTGGTTGATGCCAAATAGGAGAAATGGTGTATAGTTAACTGTTGTACTGGCTGTTTATAGATTTTTCTGACCTTACAAGATTTTTGTCTTAAAAATACTGTTTAAAAATTAATTTATGTAATTTTTCTAAATGATGTGAAATGCAGAAACAAACTTATGTTGTTCTGTTGAGAGTTGTTTTGTTCCTAAATATGTAGCAATATGAAATCAGTTTAATAAAACTGTTGCTAATATTTATGTATATGCACTGCCCCTGTGAACAGAGAAACTGTGTATACAATTAATTTGTATTTTATCAGGCTGCATTAGGAAATTGGTTTTTGATACCCACTGAATTTATTTTAGGTATTAGAGAACCTACTTCCTGATTCCTAACCTCTAAGTTTCATAGTCATGATCATTTGAAAGATGTTTCAGATATCTCAATAAGTCAGTAAATTTGAGTTTTAATCTTCACTGACAGTTGCACAATTCATTTAAAATAACAAATACAGATATTTTGTGTTTATTCATTAAATCTCTGGAGGGTAAGCGTGTGTTTTCTGGAAAATAATTACAATATGGCAGTAAAATAATCAGCTCTTATTCACAAAATGACATAAGTATGGATTTTTTTCCTCACGCTCTCAGCTCAACACCAGTTATTAAAGATTTTGTTTCATGCAATGCCAACTCTGACCCCAGATACCCTCTGATGGGGGCACACGTCACGCGGAATCTCAGGTGAGATTGAAATCGATTGTCGTTCACACTCGATTACATTGAACTGGGCTAATGACTCTCTTCTTGCTTGCGAGTGCAAGAGGCTGATTGTCCCTGCCTGGTTTCTGTATAGCAGCTCTATTGCCTGTTAAACACAAGCGCGTGGCTTTTGTTCTTGTATGTTGTTAAAATTCCAGCTCATTTTTATTAATGTCAACAGCAATTTTTGGAACGAGACGAAGTAAGAATATCTTAGATCTTTTTACATCGCTGTCACACACAAGTGCCTCTATGATCAAGTTTCATAAAGCTTCATATTTTGTAATTTTAGTATAATGTGTGTAATCATGCTAACGTGTTTACCAATATGAAAAACCAAGACAAACTGCACATTAAGTCTGGTGAGAGTTTAGGCTAAGCTGAGTCTGTAGTAAATTAAATATACAGAAACAAAGGCATAGAAACA